>MCJB01051552.1:111727-162258 GCA_002018475.1 Nicotiana obtusifolia | reverse complement strand
CATAACGTGGTCCCGAATTACCCCCCACCCCCACCTCCTTCAAATTCTTATAATTACCATTTCAGTTTCAATCATCAGTCCAGTTATGGTAGTAGTAGTAGGCCTGTAGTCTATCAAAATCATTACCCTCCTTATTATCATCCTCACGGAAATAATGGCTGGGGTGGGTTTAGACCTCCACCAGCGCCGTTGCCGGTGGTGCCGTATGTGGATCACCAAAATGCAAAGAAGATTAAGAATGATGTTAATGTTCATAAGGATACTATACGGATTCAACTCGATGAGCTCAATAAGGATTCCCATTTGGTTACCTTTACTTTTGATGCCCTTGTTGATGGAAGGTACTGATTATTTTTCCCTCTTGCTTTTATTTCTTTTTTATTTTAATTATTATGCCTTTGAGTTGTGTAGTTAGTACTCTGTAATTGTTTATAGAAATGAGCTTCTAAGGAACCCCTGTAATGGAGGATTAAAAAGCATGACTAAATTGAAAATTAATGAGGAATCTGTAATTCTGTAAATGATCTTATGTAGTGGCTGCATAAATGCTGTAAGTTTATGGCTGAATTATGTCTAAATTGGCTTTGATTTAATTGTGATGATGGATTGTTGTGGTATCGTTTAGAAGTATACAATTATTTTGCTTCTATTCTATGAGATTAAAACTCAAGGATCGAAGGGATATTATTGTGTAAAGCTGTGTAAGCCTGACATTTTTGGATTGTAGGGGTAAAGTCAACTGCTAGTTAAGTATCTGTGGATAGATGTTTAAAAAGAATCACATGTTATTAAATGCCAAATTCCTGCAAATTTTGTATACATGTGATGTTGAGTCATCTGTTCTCTCTCTGCATTTTTCCTGAAGTACCTGTCCAAGTTTCTATTGGGGATATCAAGAATGACCATTCAAATACCTGGTAATGTAAGAATTAACTTTTGGACAACTTGTAGTTTGGGACATTCTTTGTGGCGATTGGTTTGGATCCAACTGTTTACTTAAGATTTAGATTTAGGCAATTTTTTTGTGTTAACGATCTGTGGAATGATATTCTAGTAGTTGGGGTGAGAGTCCCGATCCCAAGGCTTGACAGAAGTTTAATTGAAGGTATTATGAGTTACTCTTTTACATCCTCTTGTCTTGTTCGGTAAAAACTACATGACAATGCTTTGAAGGTCTGCCAATAACGTTGGAAGATAAAAACTTCTTAGTTCAAGGTCTCCACAATAATAAATAAGCTAGTTCAGTGAGCCTCATTGAGCTGAACTCTTGGCTAATAATGTGTTAACGTCTAAACTATTATGGTAGCTTGGGCAGGGGTGGAGCTACCTTGTCCAAAGGGAGTCAATAGGCACCTCTTCGCCGGAAAATTACACTATGTAGGTTAGTCAATTATTTTCCATATATATGTATATATAAAAAAGATATGTTGAATTCCTTGGCTTCTTTGTGTGTTTACTTTATATTTTGACCGCCCTTAGTGAAAATCCTAGCTCCGTTACTTGTTGGTTTGTATGTAGTCTAAGGAGATCATCTGTGAAACATCAAATGACCTAAAAATCTGACTTAATACTGCTTTATTATTGTATAAGAAAATTGCTGTTTCCTCTTCTTCTTTAAGCCCTAGTTTGAGAGGACAAACCCTACAAAAGGATAGATGTTTGGAAGTTCTTCTGGATCAGCCGCTTTTTCAAATATCAGATTCCTGGATGGCGACATGCTCTCTATATTCTGATTGATTAGATTATAAACCGTATATCTCAGAGAGGTCATATTTCATTGGGTTAGTAATAATTGAGTGCTTTCGTTATCTAAAATAAAGAACATCTCCCGCGAAAAGATCAGTCAGGTATGTTTTTATATTTCTATGAGAAGATTTTCGGTACGTGGCGCATAACAAATCCTTATTTAGCAATAGGTTTTTAAGCAGGCCATTGTACTGACCAGGCTTCTCTCTTTTTTGGAGTCACAAATAGCGTGTCAATAGAGCAGTAGCCTTTTGACTTCCTCTTCAAGTTTTCTAGGGGAATGAAGTTCCTGCATTTTCTCTTTTTGGTTTTTCCCTGTTATTGAAAGGGTCTTGTGCAATAGGAATGAGTAAATTTTGTTTATTTTCTTGTGAAGAATCAGTTCTTTGGGTCTGGCAGAACTGAATATAGATCTTTCTTTCTTGTAACACTGCTAAATCTGCGCGAGTATTTCTGGTTGAGGTTTGACAATTTGTTCATGAACCTATATATAATGTGATTGTTTCTCAGCCATTTTGCTGTCTTGTTCAAAAAGTTTTTACTTAATATTTTTAGAATATGCTCTGTTGGTATTTTGGTTCCAGTGATTGCTTCTTACTTATGTTAGTGATCCTGGTGCTATGCTATCCTAGTCTGGCACTCAGTTGATGTTTCATAAAATAGCATTTACTATTATTTTGACCAAAAAATGAAGAATAAGATTTTGCCTGCAGTATCACCATTTTCTACTTTGCGAAAGAAGGGGCCAACTGCAAATTCAGTCCAGTATATCCTGAAATCAAGCCTGTTCGAATACCATTTGAAAAAGGACTGGGCCAAAAGTTTTGCCAGCCTTCAGGAACTGGAATTGACCTCGGGTTTTTCGACGTCAATGACTTATCAAAGCCAATCCAAGGAGAAGAAATTTTCCCGCTTATTATATCAGCAGAGTCATGTCTTCCATCTAAACTAACAGACGAGAAGTATGACGAGCAATCACTGGATAAGTCTCCCCATGCACAGATAACTGAAGCTGTGCTAGTGAAAAATAATGAGGATCATTTCCTAGTGAAAGTGATCAAGCAGATTTTATGGATTGAAGGAGTTCGCTATGAGTTGCGAGAGATTTATGGTATCAGCAATTCAGATGAAACTACTGCCAATGATGAGGAGTCAGGAAAAGAATGCGTGATTTGCATGACTGAGCCAAAAGACACAGCAGTTTTGCCATGTAGGCATATGGTATGGTCATCTACTTTGACAGTTGCTTTATTTCTTAAATATCTCAAGATAACAATATATAATAAGTTTAGAGAATCTGGTGCATATTACTCTTGGCTCATACTTATATCAATAACCTCTTGAGAATTAGTGTAGGATTTTACACTTGTGTAAAGGCGTTCCTCTCTGAAAGGAAAAAAACTGATGGCTCTTCTCCTCATAGAGTTTACTGGAGCATATGGGCCATAGGTTTTTGTGAATATTGATGATATAGTAGACTTTTGGAAAACTTGGCCATCTCTGATGTCTCTAGTCTGCACCCGCACATCCACTCATTGTGCGTGCTTCTAGTTTGAAAATCTTTTATGAATCTTTAGGTTATAAATGTTGCTTCATTACTTAAGAACAACAAATTACCCCCCAACACACACAGAGAGAAAAAAAGAAGAAGATCAAACCAATAATTGTTTTTGCAATTTGGCAGACTTGGTTCTCCCAGTAACATACTGGAATTCAGTCTTGATTGGGGGTTGACATTGGGGAATATAATGAACTCCAGAGCTGGAGTTGGGGATAAGGCCCTCGAATTTCAAGAGGGGTCAAATGACCAAATGCTTTTGATCAATTTTAATAGGATGTTACCTCTATGTTTATTTCTCATTGGAAAGCTTTAAAAAACTTACTACTTCTGGATTTATAATTATTGGAAATCTGTAGTATATGTAAAATTGTACTCACAGTCTCTCATGATACTGAATTAGGCAAGTAGAGTACTAGTCAGAAGAGTTTAAGGCTAAAGAAATTTGTCTGCCAGCGGGATGTGATCTTTATTAGTCTGCCTTCTGAAGCGTTTGCCATGGCTAACTTGCCTTAGTGGACAATATGAAACACATCTATGTATGCCTTCTTATACACTTTATAGAAAATTTTGTGGAGCTAAAGGTTGACCTATTTCAACAGATGAAGGTGACCATCTGTAACAATATATTCACGTGAAAACGCTAACGGTTATATAATTTTATAGTTCATTTTCCGCTTTGGCATTTCCTTTCTCAAACACTACCTAATAGGCTAATATGCTCAGATTGGTAAATAACGCGAGGTAATAATTTGTGACAACTTCCTATTTTTTCTTCTATATTATGTGACATAAGTGGGAAGGAGGGAGTGATAAACATTAACCCCCCACCACCCCCACACCCAAAAAAAGGAAATAAAAGAAAGACAAATAGACATTATGTTTTATGAGCATTGGACATTTGCAAGAAGTGGGTGAGATATATTGAGGGTCTCTAGAACCAACGGAACTAAATGCTAGCTGCTGACTGTTTAATGTCGTAGTTTTTGAGGATGCTTTATTTGATCATTTCATCTCTCCTTTGAGTTCCTGTAGAGACTTATTAATTGCCATTACATTAATTGAAATGAAAAACGATAAAATATAGGAAAGCAGGAGAATGAAGTGAAGGTATAGTCTCTCAGCAGGAAGTTCTCTTGTTTTAAAGCTGTGACTTACCCTATATTCTCAATTTCTTTCCTTTTTGATGTCCATTAACTCTGGTATTTCAAAATTACAGTGTTTGTGCAGTGAGTGCGCCAAAGCACTGAGGCATCAATCAAATAAGTGCCCTATATGTCGCCAACCCATTGAGGAACTTCTGGAGATTAAGGTCAACGAAGGTAAACCTAGATGATACTAAGTTTTGGTAACATTGTTTACTGCCGTCAAAGTTAATCTAAATAGGAGTATTTTTTATGAACACAGAAATGTTACGCAGTATTTAATGATTCATGCAAGTGGCTCTTTCTCTTCTGTCTTCAACCTTGACATATATTTTTCATTTTCTGCTTTGTAGTGGCATCATAAAGCTGGGATGTTGTGACAGCCAGAATTGTAACAAGTCCAGGGTTTGTTTTTTTGTTCGATATTCGGCCTGTGATTGTATAGCACAGAGATTGTACATAATATGGTGTGAATAATAGAAGTTTTCCCAACATTTTCACCTTTTTTCTTAAAGGAAAATTTAGACACATCTTTGAGTTATCCCTTTATTCTGGAGGTAATTAGCTTGAGAACCCCAATGTTTTTCCTCTTTTATTCTCTTTTCATTCTTATTTTCTATGTGATGGAGAAAAAAGGGGTGGGAATATTTGTACTGCAAGTAAAGTGGAGAAAAAAGGGGGGAAAAGCACATGATGAATCTTGGCTTTGGCTTTACTAGGATTTTGAGAAGACAAAGGCTGAAATGATGTGTGAAAGTATAAGGAATCTGTTTGAATGGGAAGGATTGGTCTCTTGTGCAGAAGGGAGACAATTTTGAATGACGTTAAAGTAAAAGTGTTGATGGAATCAGTGTGCAGATCCCAAGGTTTGAACTTTGACGTATCACTGGATCATGTTGCTTATGTTCTTGACAGTAAAGGAAAAAGTATGCTTTGGACATAGCAGTTCAATTCTGCTTTAAGTTTGGGTAGAGAATTACTTTCCTTCTCCACTTCCTTTTTTTTCGGTTTTCCACTGCAGAGTCAAAGATGGAAAAGAATATAACCGACTGTAAAAGGGATAAGACACTGAGAAGAACCAAAAGATTATGTTTCGGTTTTACGATATGCATTTCCTCTTTGCTTTTTCTCTTTATCCACATGAAAGTCCTCTAAAGCTATTTTTGTGGTCGTTACAATTTTTATTTTTATGGAAAGTACTCTTTTAGAGAGTTATGTTGTTTTGTGTTCTCCAAATATTGATGAAGAGTCGCTAATGCTAACTGATATTTGACCAAAAGTTTTGGAACGCCGATATTGGATGGCCTCATGTATACAGTTTTCAGAGAACAAAATATTCTCCAGTAGAACCATTTGGTGCTTCCTTGTGCGACTATCAACTATCAATCTATCGTACTCACTGACTAGGACGGGTGAGTATTATTTATAGAGAGAAGTTCTATTTACATGGGTTTGGACTTGGGAGATAAAATTTAAGAGGTGAAGATGGGATTATGAGATGTACCAACTTGGAAAGGGATAAGGTAGTGTCATTTATTCGACAAATGAGTGTTTTTATTGATAAGGTTTGCTACTTTGTATTTTACAAGCAGAGGTTATCAAGGTAATCAGGCTTATAGGTTGTTCACCATTTCATTATCCCTCTACGTTTGGATATGGTTTGAAATTATCCTCTATTTCTTGTTCGAATTCCGTTAGGTCAATGGCAAAAATGAATCTTCTTCCTGACATGGTGGTCAGATTTGAGCAAGTATACTACAATAACAACATTCTCAGTGCATTCTACAATAAGATTATAAGATTTGGGATAAAATTTGGTGTACCAAATCTTACGCCTATTTTGAATAGTTTAATTCCGTGTAAATAATCTTTCACTCGTTTTTTTTAACTCTGTGCTTAGGCAAAGTTCTGTATAAAATGAAAGGAAGAAAGTAGTAATAAAATACTAATTAAAGAAACTATACTGAGTGCGTGTGTTGGACTGTGATACAAAACCTAATCCAAAAAAGGATTGGCGTGAAGTTAGCAGTGGCAACAGTGAGGCACTGTCCCCCGACAGTAGACGCGTCTCCTCCGAGACCACTTGTCCATTTCTTCGTTACCCACAAATGTTAGCTCCTTCCTAGTGTCCGGCATTACCTTTTTTTTGTCCACTACTTCCTTTTTTAATTTCAATTTCTATTACAGCATTTGTGTTTTTATATACGTATTATAAATTTGGGATATTATCACTTTTAACTCTATTATTTATATTCGATAGTCAAAAAAATATATAAAATTTATATAATTTATATATATAACATATAAAATATATATATATACAAAAAATATATAAATTTTATATATTTTTTATTATTATTTTTACAGCAATTATGCAGTGTCATTATTCCTTGTAAATTCGTAAATATTACAAGGCGGGTCCCACGAAGAAAAAGAAAAAAGCAGCAGGACACTGAGCTTTCAAGTACCAAAAGTACCCACCATATTTTACGTCAAATATCATCTTCTACACATGCTACTACTAACATCTCAATTATTGATGTAGGAATAGCTGGCATTTGCTTTTTTATCTCTTTTGTTTTATTATAAATCCAAAGACAGGCAGGACTTCGTGGCTAGCTTGTTCTCTAGTCTCTTCACTCCTCTAGTCTGGGCCATAATTAGGTTTAAGTTTGCTAAACGAACTTGATTAGTACAAATACTAGCTCGAGTACTACTTTCATAATTGTGATAACTACAATTAATGGTGCTTACATCTCTTTCATATACCTAAAAGAGCAGTCAAATTTGGTGGCATAATGAGCTGTTGATTTGAACTAATTTCCAAAATCGAAACATAAAAAAGTTGAGATGAGACGGGGTACCTATTTCCAAAATTGCTTAAGAGAAATGAACTACCAGTTGTTTTTGATATATGATAAGCACCCGAATTCGACAAAATCTTCGTTGGTTGTATCAAGTGAATTTAGATGGTCGTTGAATAAAATAGTGAAAAATGTCTGACAAATAACTGGACCGATATTTTTTGCTAATTTAATACAATCTTTTTTCAGTTTAACCATTCTTTATTTGAAGTTTACTATTTCCTCTAATTTAAATATTAACTATGAGATAAACCACTCTCTATCGAAAGATTCTTCGTTCTCATGTCAAATTAGGGATTTCTGATTCAACGTAGATGAATCTCAACCATCATGCTACACACAATTATTAGGCGTTTAACCATGAGATAAGGGAAAATAATTTGTCATCCTCAATTAATTGAACTTAATATTTAGTCTAAATGAACAAAATTCTCAGGCTCCCCAAACTTGTAAAGAGACAGATAACCTCTTCTCTATATTGCACCTTTTGCTTCATTCCTTCTGATTATTCAAATTAAATTAATAGGAGTATAAGTTATACGTAATAAGATACTTATATACATAGTCTATGTCATAAAAACTTGAGTCAGTACAGTAGCATGGGTTGTAAAGGATGCCTAAAAGTATGCAGTTGGCAATAGTAGTACAGTACAGTACACCTAATTCTCCGCTTGACTTGACAACCTGGAACTGCCTTTGATAATGTTATGAGGAAAAAGTGATTATCTCGATTAAAAACTTTGACTTTCTCTGACCATGAAATCGAATCCTCTGCCATCTTCTAATCTACCGTTATACAAGAGATACTTCTAATACTGTTGAGTTCAGAGCATATGGCAGCAGCTTCTCTCTACTATTTTCAGAACTATACTATTATTCCCCAATCCCATAATTAGAATAATTTGCCAAATACATAAGCGCCCCCTAACAGTGTCATTATTGATTAAATAACGAAGAAGTTTCATTCAGATAGCCGGAGAGATTATATGAATGTTGTTATATTAAAATTAGAGTTTAATGAACATAAATGAAATAATACTCAAGGGTCATTATTGATTAATTACGGTAGAAGTTTGTAATATCACTTAGAATGACGGTGAGATTATTTGAATGTTATCATATAAAAACTAGTTTGACCAAGATTAATGATATAATACTCAAGATGATGTTTTATACTTCAATATCACACAAGAGAGATGGTGGCTTGTGTGGTGTTCAAATTTTCGCGTGGACATATTATAGAAAAATTTAGTTCTTCTATATGTTCCTTATACTACTGTTGCAGAATAATAAATGCAGAAAGTAAAGAACACAAGTATTTTTACGTGGAAAACATCGGGTTCAAAAGGTGAAAAAATCACTACCTACTATCCAGTAGGATTTTTCCCAACACTTCACTAAATCACTGAGCAAATATCAACATTTACAAAACTCTTTGCAAACCTAAAGATTACCTCTAACCCTTTGTGGCAACCACCCTCAGACTATTGCGAGAATTTCAAGTTAACTCTAACTTGAACACTACATTCAGAGTATCTCGTACAAATGATTTTAAAGAAAGCTTAAAGGTATAACTCAAAAGCCCCACTACAAATGAACTAGAATAAAAGACACACACTTGAAACTGGTTCTTCTATCTGGTTCATCTAGCTTCAGGTTCGCATACTTGAATCACATAGGAATTGCTTGCAAAATGCCTTGCTATTTTGCTCTCAACTCTCGTTTAACTTCAGCGTTTGTGCGTGCCTGCAAAATGAGAGCATCTAGAAATATATAGAGTTAGTAAAATAGGAAATAACTAGAAGCCTAATGCTTTACTTTTCCTTGGTGGAAGAGTTCTAGTTATCTTCAACTTCTAACTCCTCCCTCAGAGTTCTCTTCGAGTAAGGAGTCCTTGTCCTTATCAATTATGCAACTTTTTCGTTCAGGAGATATCAGATATAATCACTTAAGCTTATCTCCTTCACGTGCCTTCCTTGTGCTCGAATCTGCCCATGTCTGTGTACACTGTATATGGACCTGGTTCATGCTTGAGTTCCTTTGTCAATCATCAAAACAAACTTACTTAGGAAAACAAATTCCCCCTTTTTGATGATGACAAACTCTATGTTTTTCATAAGCATAAAACCTGTTTCAACTCATCTCAATATTAACACAAAGTTAGAACACTTTTAATTTTAAAGTCATAAATCATCAAGGACCACGTTCATTGGGCTATAAATATCACAGTCCAAAGTAAAAAGCACAACCTATCTTCCCCCTTTTGGCATCATTGAAAAGTTGCATAATTAAGTTAGATAACCAGATTTTAAGAGATATCACTCATGGCCACTAGGGCTACTTCAAATGCAATCATGGAGTCATGCATTATTTATCAATCTAATGATATTAGCTATCTAAGAAACATAAACAAACAGTTAGAGTACAAAAACAGTTGATTATCATTGACACTAGTCATCCACAAAGAAGAAAAATAAAGGTACTGTATCATAAGCAAAAAGAACAACAAAAGAACCCCACCTGGGTCATTGATTTGTCTAACTAGGCTAGGAAGGTTTTAAGGCGGGGAAGGACCAGGTTCTTGGTTTCCGGCCTGAAGTAGCTTCAACATATAATGAAGAATGCCGTCATTCTTCTCCTTCTCCTTTGAAAGCTCATCCATGAGAGCATCCCTCTCAGTTTCTACTTCAGCCAGCCCGATCCTTAGCCTCTCAATCTCAGCATCCTTGGCCCCACTCTTTTGCACCAAGGCTCTCACTTTGCTGTTCAATGGTACCTTCTAGGATGAACCAGATTTTTTGGGATCAGTGTGGACTTCATAGTCACATGAAGTCAAGGTGTTGGCCCCAAAGTGATCTTTGCTTACACTAACATCCCATTTCATGAGGAGTACCTTGAAGTGAGCGAGCACAGTGGTAAGAATGAATCCATAAGCTATGGCATGAGTTTTGGTGCCAGTTAGAACTCTATCAAGAAGTTGGTTGATAAACCCAGGACAATTGATCTGCCTCCCACTATCCAGGCATTCCACAAGGACCAGCTCCATGAAGGTACAAATGTGCCTTCTTTTTTGCGTGGACAACACGACCTTGTTAACAAATTCAAACAGCACTTTGTGGGCAGGCCTCATCTCACTTTTGTAACCAGCCTTTGGCTGAAGCTCTTCCTCATTGTCAGAAAACGTCCTTGTAATGGCAAGTGGGGTGGGAATGTTTTCTGGGCTTAGCTATTTTAACCTTTTGTAATCATTGTACCCTTCAGTATGTGCTCCCAGAATCTCTTCCAATTCCTTTTCATCAAAGCTCACAGTCACCCCCTTCATTACACTAGTGACTCTGCCATTTTTTATCTCACAATTTGTCATGAACTCCACAATCTCAGTTCTGACAAGATTTCCATCCATCTGAAGGACCGTGTCCTTCCAACCTGTAGTTGTTTTTTTTCCAGCAGCATCACCATGCCTTCCTCCTCCAAGTCCCTGAAGACTCTACCCTTCAAGATGATTTTTTCCCAAACTTGACCAAATTTTCCTGCTCTTCATCAGATTTCTCTTCTTCTTCACTTTCCTTTTCCTCCATTATTTGCACTTTCTTAGACTTTCTTGCAGACCTGGTTCTTTTTGCCAAGGTAGAAGGCTCTGCATCAGCAGTCTTTGAAGATGACTTCTTCTTGGAAGTCTTTCTTTCCTTTATCTTTGGACCAGGTCCATCTCCTCATTGTCAACTGCCTCTACATTCCAACTCACTTTCTTATTTCCCATGCAACAACTTTTCTTCTACTCCCTTCTAGGGCTCTTTCCAGTTCAGCCTCACTCTGTTTATTTTGACTCGTTGTAGCTCTTTCTCTTGTAAGATGAGTCTCTATAGGGATAGAAGAGACAACCTTTCTCTTCTTGTTTTCCCTAGCAGTTCTAGAGATTTTAACTCCTAAACTCTTCTTCTTTTTTGGATTGTAGCTGTCAGACACTCATTTCAGTAGGTCTTCGAGGGGTTCCGGCACAGATGAAACAGGTTCTTGGAACCTCTTCCTCAACCTAGCCATCTCCTCAACAGCGCTTGCATCTCCAGACCCGCTACCCCCTTCTTCTCTCAAATTTTTTTCCTCCTCAGCAGCATCCTCACTCCACAACACCATATCTCCAGTCTCCTCAGTCAATTTAGCAGGAGCAGGTGAAGTTTCAGCCACTTCTTCTTTTCCCTTTCCTCTCACAGCACCTTGAGAACCCCCACTCTTTTTTCCTTTTTTCTTTTTGTCGTTACCACCAATTTTCCCAGATTCAGTGGTTTAAACCCCAGCTATAGTTCTAACCAAAACAAATCTATTTTCCATATTCTCGGCAACTCCAGAAATTATATCAGATGCAATTTTAGAACCAAAAGTTACCTGCTCTATTTAAGATGAAACAATTTCCTCCCCTTCACTTGCAGACTTAAATGATTCTTCAAATTTCTGGGGTTCTTCTTATTGACTTGCCCTCAGCTGCTCATTAATTTTCTTGATTTATTCTCCTCCAGCGACTACTTTGTGAGCAAGCATCTTGAACCTTCATTTCTTAGAGATAGTTTCGGGTGTGGTTGAAGGTTTAGGCGTGGATTCTTTGGATGGTGATGAGAGATTTTCAGAGAGGTTGGCCATTGATGGTTGTAGACGAAGTGTGAGTGTTGAGAAGATCAGAAAAGATAGAGAGAAAGTTTTTACGGCAGGAGAGTTTAGAATGAAAAATGGGTAAGGCCATATCAATTTAAGGAGTGAGAGTTTAATTAGGTAACGGCAGATTTTCAGAAGCTCAGGAGTCTAATCAAACTAGGAGTCAATTTGAAAAGACGTTAGAGACTCCCTAGATTCTAGGCAATTATTGCGTTGTGGACTCTCCTTGGGTGAAATTGGTTCCTTTTTAAGCGGATAAGCTTGAGGGAGGTTAGGATTAAATGGGACTCTCCTTTTGATCATGATCCAAATACAATTATTTCAAAATATGCTAAGTGGAGAGTACATA
Organism: Nicotiana obtusifolia; assembly: GCA_002018475.1. NCBI lineage: Eukaryota > Viridiplantae > Streptophyta > Magnoliopsida > Solanales > Solanaceae > Nicotiana > Nicotiana obtusifolia. The sequence goes on along the minus strand of MCJB01051552.1, from coordinate 149,949 downwards.
CCATGTAATCTTAATGAACCAGGTTCCTAACTGAGAATTCTCTTGTGTAAGTCTGAATTTTCCAAGAAAATAAAGACAATATCATTAGAGATTAATGAGACATTTTAGCACATGGCACAAGTGTATACTAGTGAAAGTATTAGATTGAGCAAAATCTAATCTAATTATGTACAAAATTCACAAATTGTCTAACCAATTTTTGAGTTAGAACTGGTTTATTTTAGGTGATCTTAATCATCCATCATACTAACATATTCCTTTCAAAGTGATCTCTACTTAGAGCTTTTGTGAAGATGTCAACTATTTGCTTGTCGGTAGCACAAATTCCACAATGATCAAAACTTTTTCATAGTTGTCCCTCAAAAAGTGATGTCTAATATCAATGTGCTTAGTTCTATTATGATGAACCAGGTTCTTGGTCAGACTAATTGCACTGGTGTTATCACAAAAGATAGAGATACAACCTATATCAATTCTAAAGTACATTAATTGTTGTTTGATCCGCAACAATTAAGCACAACATAAGGCAGCAGCAACATACTCAGCTTCAGCAGTACAAGTGGCCACAGAATTTGCGTTTTGGTGGCCCAAGACACAAGACATGAGCCAAGAAAGTGTGTCATACCCGAGGTACTCTTTCTATCCACAAGAAAACCTGCATAATCAGCATCAGCATATCCTATTAAGTTGAGATTACTATCTTTTGGATACCATAGACAAAGATCAGTGGTGCCTTTTAGGTATCTCAAGATCCTCTTGACAGCAGTCAAGTGAGACTCCTTTGGATTTTCCTGAAATCTAGCACAAAGGCCTATACTGGAAATAATGTCAGGTATTAATAGTAGTGAGATATAACAAAGAGCCAATCATTCCCCTACACAACTTCTAATCAACAGATGAACCAGGTTCATCTATATCCAATTTTGTGGCCGTTGCTATATGAGTGTCAATTTCTTTGGAGTCTTCCATTTTAAACCTTTTGAGCAACTCTTTCACATGCTTCTACTAATGGATCATAGTTCCATTTGAATTTTGTTCAATTTGTATGCCTAAAAAGAAATTAAGCTCACCTATCATACTCATTTCAAATTCACTCCCCCATTAGTTTAGCAAATTCTTTACTTAACTTATCAGTAATTGCTCCAATGATAATATCATCAACATATATCTTGACTACCAAGAGATATTTACCTTTTTCTATAAGAATAAAGTATTGTCAATTTTACCTCTCTTGTAGCCATGCTCAAGCAAGAACTTTGATAATCTTTCATACCATGCTCTTGGATCCTGCTTGAGACCATAAAGTGCCTTGTCAAGCTTGTACACATGATCATGAAATTTCTTGCTTTCAAAGCTCGAAGGTTGCTTGACAAACACTTCTTCATTTAGATGACCATTGAGGAAGGCACTTTTGACATCCATCTGATAGAGAATGAATTCCATGTAAGCGGCAAAGGCTATAAAGAGTCTAATTGCTTCCAATCTTGCAACTGGAACAAAGGTCTCATCATAGTTGATGCCCTCCTCTTGACTATATCCTTGAACCACCAATCTTGCCTTGTTCCTTGTAACTGATCCGTTTTTGTCAAGTTTGTTTCTGAAGACCCATTTTGTGCCAATTACTAATCTATCCGTGGGACTTGATACCAGATTCCAAACTTGATTTCTCTCAAATTAGTTGAGTTCATCGTGCATTGCATTTACCCAGTCTGTATCCTGCAAAGCCTCAGCAATATTTTTAGGTTCAATAAGAGATAAAAAAAAGCATCAAAAGCACAAAGATTCTTCAAAGAAGATCTGGTTTGATTCTAGAGATTGGATAAGTAATTTTGTTCTCAATGGGATGAGAAATTTGATACTTGTAAGGTTTCACAACCAGTTGGTTTCCCCTAGATGTTCCTTCAATGTTTTGTTGCTAAGGAATAGGTTCATGGACATGTTCCCTCGAGGTTTGAGGATCAGTTCCTCTTTGTTCAGTTCACTTTATCAGGTTGCCCTAGGTAGAAGAACGTGTTACTTCCTCTGGTGCAGCTTTAGTCTGGAATGTGGTTTCAATTGAGCTTCTTACCAACCAAATTGCTTCATCATCATGTTCCTGTCTCCTAGGAAGAATGTTGTTTCATCAAAAACAACATGTACACTTTATTCAACATGCATAGTTCTTTTGTTATAAATCTTATAAACTTTACTATGTGAAGAATATCCCAAGAATACACCTTCATCACGTTTGGGACCAAACTTACCTAGGGAGTCTTTACCATTATTGTGCACAAAGCACTTGCATCCAAATACCCTAAGATGGGATATAAAGGATTCCTCCCTGTAAGTAACTCGTAGGGAGTCTTCTCAACAAAAGAGGTCTAGTCATGCACCTATTTATGATGTAGTAAGCAGTGTTCATAGCTTCTGCCCAGAAGCTATGTGGCAGTTTACTAGAAAGAAGCATAGCTTAGCCATTTCTTCCACTGTCCTATTCTTTCTTTCAACTACTCCATTTTGTTTTGGAGTCCTAGGAGCAGAAAAGTTATGATTTATGCCATTCTCATCACAAAATTCTACAAATTTAGCATTCTCAAATTCAATACCATGATCAGACCTAATTATGCAAGTTGATTAGCTAGTTGTTTCTGAGTTTTTCTATCAAAAGAGGTGAACATGTCAAATGCTTCATCTTTAGATGTTAAAAATAATGTCCAAGTAAACCTAAAGTAATCATCAACAAGAACCATAACATATCACTTACCACATCTGCTCAACATTCTTATTGGTCCACAAAGATCCATATGGACCAGTTTCATCATCCTGGTAATGCTTACTATTTTCTTGCTTTTGAAGGACGATCTTACCTGCTTCCCCCTTGCACAAGTCTCACAAACTTTATCTTCCTTAAATTTTATGTTAGGCAATCCTATCACCAAGTCCTTGGAGACTAATTTGTTGAGTAGGCTTACACTGGCATGTCCAAGTCTCTAGTGCCAAAGGATGGATCATTATCCAACATACTTAAGCAAGTGAGTTCATTATCTAAAAATGTGGTGGACAGATCCACAATATATATGTTGTTCACTCTTTTTCCCTGCAAAACTATCTTGTCAGTCGTAATATTAATCACAAAACATTTTGTAAAGGTGAAGGCTACCATGTTACCTCTATCACACAATTGTAATACACTTATTAGACTGTACTTCAGTCCATCTATCAAGTAGACATTCTCAATAGAGTGAGAATCAGTCTTACCTACCTTTCCAACCCCAATAATTTCACCTTTCTTTCCATTTCCAAAGGAGACATTACCTCCTTTAAGATCCTCAAGTGAAAGGAACTGGTTCTTGCTTCTTGTCTTGTGCTTTGAACAGCCATTATCCATGTATCATATTTGGCTGCTCCCCTTCACTTGGACCTGCAAAAGGAAATCAGGGTTTAGTCTTAGGAACCCAAACTAGTTTGAGTCCCTTTCAATAGGCAAAAGGATAAATCAGTTTCTTTTTAGCCCAACTTGGCAGCCCACTTTTCCCTAGAAAAAACTTTTTATTTTTTTGATCTGCTTTCTATTTTGCAGCACATTCACTCTTGTAGTGGCCAGTGTTACCAAGTATGTGCAAATTTTGTTCTCAGGGAGTGTGAGGTACTTATTTTTGGGATTCCACTTAGGTGCAGAGTTCCCAAAGCCAAGTCCTCTTCTGTTGCTACTGTGATGTTCTTGTAGCCATGAAAGTGCATCAGATGACCTATTCCATTTACAAGTTCTGTCTAGCTCATGCTTGACCTTGTTCAGATCCTCCATTAGGACTCTTACCTGTTCATCCCTCTTATACAACTCATATTTCATTTTTCCTACATTTTTTTCTAAAGTGAGTTGTGTCTGATCAACTATCTTTTTACCTGTTACTAATTTCAATTTTAGATTTTCATATCTAAGTTCTAGGACAATCGTGTCAAGTGCATGAACCTGGTTCTTCAACACAGTATTTTGACTTTCAGTTTCACAAGCCCTAAGTTTCAGTTATTTGCACTTAGCTTTCAAAATCACACATTCTTTTGACAGATGCTCTTTTTCATCATTCACATCCTCAGATTCATCAATTAGTTCTAGTAGTAACTCAGAGAACTTTTCTTCAGACAAAAATTTAATCTTGTCTTTCAGATGAAAGACGCTTACCTCAGTTTCTTCATCAAATTCTCCTATGGCCATAAGTGCTCGTTCATCATCATCATTTGAGCTTTCATCTGAGCTTTCTCCCCAAGCAGCGACCATAGCCTTGGTTGATCCTTTGTTTTTTCTTTCTTGGGTTGAATCTGTTCCTTCTTCCAGTTCCTCCATTTAGCTCTTTCCTTCTTCCACTCAATTTCCCACAAAGGACAAATTTTGATGTGGCGATTCATCTTTCCACACTTGTAGCGGCCATCATTGGTTTGCTTCTCAGGAGCATTTGCCTTGATGTAGCCTCCACTTCTTGAAGAACCATTTCCTCTCCTCAGCTACTTCTTGAAGTCTTTGGTGGTCATACCCATTTCATTATCTTCCAAATCAGAACCTTCAGTGATTCTGAGTGCCAAGCTCCTTTACTTCTTAGGTACATCCATTTTCATAGTTTGTCTCCTAAGTTTATAGGCAGTGAGATTCTCAATCAATTCATCTAGTAAGAGGGTGGCAATGTTCTTTGACTCCTGGATGGCAGTGACCTTGCTTTCCAAAGTGATTGGCAAGACACTAGTAAGTATCTTCTCAATCCTCTCTTCTTCAGCGATGATCCTTCCAAGAGATTTTAGTTCATTTGTCAATGTAGTGAACCTTGTAGACATCTTCAGAATGGTTTCCCTACCCTTCATAACGAAGTTCTCATACTGAGAATACAGAAGAGTTCCTCTGGATCTCTTTACCTGAATCGTTCGTTCGTGGGTCACTTGCAGTGTGTCCCATATTTTCTTAGTAGTGGAATAGCCTTGGATTCTGCTGTACTCATCTGGACCATGCCCACAAACAAGTCATTTTTTGGCTTTAGCATTCTTCTCCCACTTCTTCAAGTCCTCAGCATTGTAATCCGCTCTTGTTTTTGGCACATCTTCTCCTTCAGCATTTTTCTGCAAGATTGCTGGTGGACCATCAGTGACAATGTCCAATAACACATAGTCTTCTCCTTGAATGTGATCTCTCATCCTGTTCTTCCACTAAGAGTAGTACTGGCCATTAAAGGGTGGTGGTCTAGCAGTGGATTGCCCTTCCCAATTTTCAGTGGTACATTCATCTAGATCTTCTTCTAGGTTGCTAGCCTCTTCAAGGATAACCTGCTCTGATACGAATTGATGTTTTATACTTCAATACCACACAAGAGGGGGTGATTTGTGGGGTGTCTAATTTTTCACGTGCACAGATTATTGAAGGACCTGGTTCTTCTATATGTTCCTTATACTACTGTTGCAGAATAATAAATGCAAAAAGTAAAGAATACAAGTAATTTTACGTGGAAAACACATGGCTCAAAAGGTGAAAAAACCACGACCTACTATCCAGTAGGATTTTTCCCAACACTTCATTAAATCACTGAGCCAATAACAGCATAATACAAAACTCTTTGTAAACCCAAGGATTACCTCTAATTCTTTGTGGCAACCAGCCTCAGACTGTTGCGACAATTTCAAGTTAACTCTAACTTGAACACTACACTCAGAGTATCTCGTACAAATGCTTCTAAAGAAAGCTGAAAGGTACAACTCAAAGCCCCACTACAAATGAACTAGAATAAAAGACACACACTTTGAACTAGTACTTCTATCCGGTTCATGTAGCTTCAGGTTTGCATACTTGAGTCTCATATGAATTGCTTGCAAAATGCCTTATTATTTTGCTCTCAACTCTCTTTTAACTTCAGCGTTTGTGCGTGCCTATAAAATGAGAGCATCCAGAAACATATAGAGTTAGTAAAATAAAAAATAACTAGAAGTCTAATGCTTTACTCTTCCTTGGTGGAAGAGTTCTAGTTATCTTCAACTTCTAACTCCTCCCTTATCTAGGATAGAGTTCTCTTCGAGTAAGGAGTCCTTGTCCTTATCAATTATGCAACCTTTTCGTTTAGGAGATATCAGATATGACCACTTAAGCTTATCTCCTTCACGTGCCTGCCTTGTGCTCGAATCTGCCCGTCTCTGTGTACACCGTGTATGGACCTGATTCATACTTAATTTTCTTTCTTTGTCAATCATCAAAACAAACTTACTTAGGCCAACACAAGTATACACAGATAATTAGAACGAAGGACCAACACATTTGAGCAAAAAATTTAGTCGGCTAAATACTCAGATCGGGTGTTTACGTCTAACTAAACAACCAAGTGCTCTTCTACGAATATCTAGCCATCTAGGATCATTTCATTAAGGATCGTAGTGATGGAGTACCAAGTATATTTTTTAAAGATTGCAAATGCTTACCATAGAAATAGAAAGCTTAAAATGAATTGAATTAATGAAAGAAAATGAGTGCATTGAACATTAAAAAAAAAAAAAAATATATATATATATATATATATATATATATATATATATTGCTATGGACCAGCCATTAAGAGACTTAAACTACTTTCTTATTATCCTTTTAATTGCTCTCTCAAAACTCGATACGTTACAATTACGAAGTAGAATGTACTATTAAGTGGTTACCTATTGTGTTGGACAGTCTCTTTTCTCAGCTAACTGTCCAACTTCACGTTGATGAGTTGAAATTTGCTAGTCATGCGGTTAACCTTGAGGTATTTATATATCTAACAAAATAATTTTTCTTCTTCGTTCAGTCATTTGAGCCCAAGATCAAATCGAGTTCAACCATTGATGAGTCGAACTTTGATTAAAATGGAGTCTTGAGTGAAATTGAGGTAAGCTAAACTTTTCTAGAATTGAGCTGACCTAAAAGGGACTCGACTGATCAACTCTTTGCTTAGGCTTAGCCGCCTAGCCAGTTTGATTCAAGGTTGACATTTAGAATATTGTGTTTAGATTCATGTTTTGAGCTTTTGGATAGGTCAATTATTTGAACTCCTTGGAATGATTTGGAGGTGACCAAAGGGTTCGTGTGTGATTCCGACATGTAACTCGGCTCTTGAAACTCTAGTGTGATCCCATATCTACTCTTAACCCCACCTTACTCAAACATCTTTCCAAGTTTCAATATATCATTGGGATCCACGATATTCATCGGCTTGTGACACTGCTTCACATTCCCCATAATTTAGTAGTCCACAGGAAGTTCTGAATTCCCTCACTTTTCAACTGTTAATCATGTGTAGTAATAATTCCTCGTTTGCCTATTTTGCTTTGAAATTAATTATCATGCTCTTATGGTACAAACACAAATGACCCTGTTATAACGAACTTGGGCTAGTATTCTGATGTATACAATATTGATTCTGATTCCATTCTTTCTGCCATCCTTCTTTTTGTTTGTCTATTGGCTAAAATTCTTATACAACTATATTGCCGTCATGAAGTACTATTAAAAAAAAGAAAAATAATGAATATACCGAGGAAATAAGCAAGCTCAAGTTATTCCTTTTCATTTCCAATTTGCCTACCAATTTTCTTTTTTTCATTTTAGGTCTAGAAAATAATGGAGCCAATTTAAAGAATAGAAAAGGATGTCAATAATAAACAACAAAACCACAAGCTCCATTAGCCATTCAAGACATACGATAGTACTATTTTCTCCCAAACCCAGTGCCCTACATCTCAATTAGAAACCTATCAACAAGATTTCCAAAATCACGAATTTAGGGTACGACGAAAACCGTCTGCCAAGCCAACCAATAATTTCAAAAAGCACATATTCAATAAAGAAAGATTTTAGGGTTTTGGGTGAAGTGTCCAAGTGAGTGGGTAGTTCTTTTTTGGCACCATTCAAACCATCTTTATTTTGACAGATAAAGTGGTGTTTTCAAAAGGGGACAATTTGGCAAAAAGAAATATAAGGAGGACAAAAATTTATTCACGGGGTTAGGCTTTCAAGGAAAGAAGAACAATAATTTTTGGTAAATAAAGATAGGGAGGTCCAAACTTAGGGAAAAATATATTATTTTCGAAAGACAGCCTATTGCACGAAGTATTTTACATCATACAGAAATGAAAAAAGATCATATTCTATCTGTGTGATATAGACAATCTATCTTAATGCAAACATTAATTGTTACTTCTATAATTCGAACGTCTGACCTATAAGTTAAACAGAAATAATTTTATCGTTATTCCCTTCGTATCATTATCGAAACCAACCCTAATTAAACTCTTTTTATGTCTAGACTCATAGTGCTTGTCTATATCAGACAAGGTATGGAGATTAGTTTTTGGATTTGGTGCCCCATTTTTAACTGTCTTTAAATTTAACAAGATATTTCTATAGTGGTCTATCGTCCTCCTTCGATTTTCTATTTTATAAATCTATCTTCCACTCAAGTTACATAATGTGTAGTCACTATAGGAAACTTCTGAAATTTGCATTATATGCCCAACTAGTGACTTTTTTCTTTAAACTAAGAGATAAATGAACTTTCTCTAATATTTGTGAATTCAAGTAATAATGTCTAATAACTTTGTGGCATTATGTCCCACAAACCTGCGATGACTCGATAATCATGCTTAAGGGTGTACAAAAAAAATTAATAAATCGCACCAAATCGATGTGGTTTGGTATAAAAAAATAAAATTCGACCATAATTGGTTTGATTTGGTTTTAATTAAAAAAATTAAATCGAAACCAAACCAACCAAATAGTACATTTATATAATTTTTAAAAATATTTTATGCATATAAATATTTATTATAATATAATTTATAAATATTTCTTAAACTTTTTCACATATTATTTCAAGTTTAGACTTAATATTTTTGAATGGTAAATAAATTTTAAAGCCCATAAATGTAGTAACTCAAACAAAGTTCAAATCAATATTAATGCTAACAAAAGAAATCCAATTCAATACTAGGAATGACGATAGTGTTGGATAATTATTTTAGTTTTATATTGGTTTATAATAAAAATACATAACTTAGTTTATCTTTTTCTGTGGTGCTTAGTTATGTAATTAATATTAGTACTTATTAGCTATTCTTATTTTAACATGACCTATATAATAATTTTAGATTTTGTTAATTTTCATTATGGCTTATTAATTTGTAATATTTATTTTATGTAATTTTATTATTTTATTTTTGTTATTGAATATTTTAGTATAATGCATGACTTATCTCATATTATTGTGTTAGTTTCTTGAAAAATACATTATATAGTTGTATTTTGCTAGGACTTAAGAAATATTTGGAGCACAAGTTACATACTTTATGCTATAAAGACTTTACCGGAAAAAAACTCGAAAACCCGAAAAAAATCCGAAAAACCCGAGAAAACCCGAGATTGGAAAACCCGACTTTGTTAGTTTGGTTTGATTTATAAATTTAAAAACCCGACACCGTTGGTTTGGTTTGATATTGAAAAATCCGAACCAACCAAATCTATGTACACCCCTAATCATGCCTATTTGGATCCATTTGTTCTTGCTTTTTATAAGCAAACAGCGGTTAAGTTTCAAAAATTGCAAACTGCAACGCATGCTCATCAGGGAAAATAACATTGCATGGCCGCTTTGAAAATAATAGTTGAAAAAATATATTTTTTGTATATTTTAATACATTTTTTATATGTTATATGCAAATTTCATACACTTTTACAGCTATAAGATATAAATAATTTCGGTCGCAAGTTAAAAGTAATCTCTTCCCATTTTCGATCTGCCATTCAGCTTCGTAGCTTCTTCAATTTATTTGTACAATACAGTTTACAAATTAAAAAACAATAGTAATCGTAATAAGTTTTCACCCAATGGCGGAGCCACATTCAACTAAGGGGTCTCAAATGATATCCTTTGCTAAAAATATTATAATGTACTGTTAGATAAATCTTTTTGTTTATGTATATTTAGACAATCACTAGTCAAGACCATTAATATGGGAATAAAATTCTAAGTACTGTCACTGACAGAGGTAATACGGGACCAAAAATAATTTTTGTATATTCGTCTCTGTGGACAAAATTCATTTCAATTCACTGCATTTATCGAACAACCTTATCTGTTTCTGCCTGGCTCCTCTAGCTTTCTATCAAAATCACTCACTATAGACCAGAATTCGCGAATAGTAACGACAAAACTCAAATAATAATTTATGTGCACCACTCTCTGGTTTTAATAATGAGAAGAAAACAGCAGAATACTTAGCAGGCGCTTAGACATAAAAAATGCGAGAGTTGAAAAATAAAATTAGTTTTTGAAGTTAAGTTTAAAAAAAGTAGTTGAAAAGAGGTAAAAGATACTTTTAAACTCATTTTCAGATTTTTTAGAAACTCATCTTTAAAAATTCAATAAAATATATAGGGGCCGTTTGGCCATACAAAAATTTTCACTTTTTTCTTTCGAAATCGGTGTTTGGCCATGAAATTTTCAATTTTCACTTGAAAATGAATTTTCGAATTTTTTAAAAATTTAAAAAACTCCAAAAGGTTGATTTTTAAAATTTTTACTTCAAATCACTCACAAAAATTTAAAAACAGCCAAAAATTGTATTCATGTCCAAACACAACTCTAACTTTCAAATATCATTTTCACTTGAAATTTTTTTTACTTTTTTCCAAAATTTTGCAATTCTTATGTCCAAACACCCACATAACCAAACAATGTTTTGAAGATGAGTTTATGAAAAAAAAGGAAAAAATATATATGGATAAACGTATCCTAATAGTAGTATTGTGTTTTTTTCGAATATATACTAGCTCGCTAGGTAAAAGATTTGGACTTCAAGTTTTAATTATCTTTTCCTGTGAAGTGAAATTTTTTTTGACAAGAAGCATAAGTTATAATTTGGCGAAATGCTGTAACTTCAACAAAGAGCCATTTGTCGTAATAAAGAGAATTTTTTATGAAGAGGAAATCATGCAATTTAAGTTAGGAAAAAAAATTCATAGCGTTACTGGTGTGATATACTAAAATTTTAATTATTTGGTTGCTGGTTAGAGTATGTTGATATTAATAATGTAGGGATTAGTTATTCAGGTATTATTATGCATGATTTAATATGAATAGATTAGTTATGTAAGGATTAGTAATGCATGAATTAGTAATTCATGAATTGTAATGTAGAGATTATTTTTTATTAAATATTACTTTGTTTTAATTATACAATGTGTAGTTTAAAAAATATGAGATTTTATTGATAATTTGATTGTTTAATTCATGTACTACTAATGCATGAATTAGTTATTTTACATTTTATCTTGCACAAATAATACATAAATTTGTTATATAACTTATCCATTTAACTACTTATACCCCCAATGGAAAAAGCAACCAAATATAACAATAATTATATTAACTTTCTTACAAAGTAACCAAAGGCTACCACCAAATATAGTATTAATTATACTACACCTAATACATGAAAACTTATCCTGTACCTAGCTACGAAACGACCCATTAAACGAGAATTATATGTCATTCTAAAGTTTATTAGTAGAAAACGGTTCCATCTTTAGTTCTGGAATTATTGACACATTGATGATTTTGAGAGTTAGATTGAAAAAGTAATTTTTTTCCAAAAACGTTTTTTTACAAAATACTTTTTGATAAAAAAGATGCTTATAAATACTTTTTAAAAGTTTAAACAAATACTAATTAGTGTTTAAAAATAATTTTTAATATAATTAGTCAAATACAATATGCTTCTTATCAAAATTATTTTTTCGAACACTTTCAGGGTGAAAAGAATAATGTTACACTGAATTTCAGCGGTTCAGTGTCCCTTTTGGAGCCAATGTTTCACGCTGAAAAATCTCTTTCAATAGTTTTACCCTATTTCCATGGAAAGGAAAAATTACTACTATTGAAAAACTATTTTGTCAACCTTTTATTGTCGAAAAGGAAGAAAAAAAAACGAGTAAATTTATGGACGGTCATTGGTTCATTATCCAAAAGTCACTTTTCTTTTTTTGTTACGTAAAAGTTATTCAAGTTTGTGTTCATTAGTCAAAAGTTACTTTTTTTCTTCTGGTACACGAAAATTATCTTTCTTTGCTCTAAATATAACAAAAGTCACCTTGGCCAGATTTTATAATACTTTTACTTAAAAAGTCTATTATGCCCTTGATATTATATAATATTAAGTTATTTTAATTATAAGCAAAATACCTAGGTTAAATATATTATATATTATATAATATAGAAAGTATTACATAAATGCGAGAATTTATATAATGTCAAGGGCGTAATATACTTTTCAAGTAAAAATAATATAAAATTTGACTTATGTGACTTTTGTGATACCCAGGGCAAAGTAAATTAATTTTTGTGTAACAAAAAAAAAATAGTGACTTTTGAATAATAAACATAAAGTTGAATGACTTTTACGAAAAAAAAAAAAAAAAAAAAAAAAAACCTTTTGGATAATAAACGTAAAACTAAATGACCATCCATAAAATTTACTTAAAAAAACTAATGACATGACGAGAAAATTTAAAAACTGCAAGTAATCAATGACACGCAGTTGCACTCTTTCCTGCCCAATTTAATTGTACTGAGTTGATTTTGTGCGTCAAAATCATGAAATTTCACTGTCAAACTATTTTTAATTAGGTATTTAACTTAATCATTTGATAGTTAATAAGTGGCTACTGTTGGTTTCAAAACTTTGATTGATAAAGTTAGTCAATCGTGGCAATTATAGTTGGTTGGACGGAGAAATAAAAGGAATATAAAGATACTAAAATTCTCATAACCAGTTATAGCTTAAAGCGGAATTCATTTATAATATCAGATATTATCAATAGAAAAAGAATTTGGCCTTCATAATAAGTGGTTATTTTACTCAAGTAAGACCATGAATATTAGGTTTAATTATCAGAAGTGACACTACTAAATTACCTAGAAACTAGTTGTACTTAATTATCATAAAATTAGTTGACTCGAGAATTAAATAGACAGCATTACATTAGATTACATTATTCTACTAATATATAATTTATAATATCAATATAAAGGCAATTCAGTGCACTAATCTCCCGCAATGCGCGGGTTTCGAGTAGGGCCAGACCACAAAATTCTATTATACGCAGCTTTACCTGTAAATTTAGCAAAAGGCTGTTTCCATAACTTGAATCTATGACCTCTTGGTCACATGACATTAAATTTATCAATGACGCTAAAATTTTCTTTCAATTTATAATATCAAATTACCAATATATATAAGTTAAATTGTGAGTACTTAATCATTTGAGTCAAACATATGAACTAATAATGTGATGGAGTTATAAAAGAATTGCTATATATATATATTACAATTAAACTCATAATTTTAATATGAGACATAAGTAGCGAACCCGAAAGAAAAGAAAAGGGGGTTGGATACATGGAGGTAGGCAAGGTTCATGGACAACAAAAGGTGCAAGTCCAAGTCCAGTTTGTGAGTGGTCAGATCCTCTAGTTCAGATCACATACCTGGCAGAAAGAAAAAGCAAAAGAATACGTAAAACACATTAAGAAAATCGAAACCCAATAAACAAAACAGTAACATAAAATAATACCTTAAAACTCAACATGATATAAAGCAGGGGGCCAAGTTGTAATAGGAACAGTAGCTATGAGTGTAATGTGTATCTCTTCTTCTTTGACATGAAGCCGACATTACTCTTTACTGTGACAGCTCATGCCAATATTTTCGCCCTTTTTCTTTTCCTTCAAATACAACACACAACCCCATCAAACAGACCGACTTGTTTTCAACGATACTTTACTCTCTTTTAGTTTTTACTCCTCCGACCGCCTTTCTTCCCCTCTTTCTCTCCCATTTCCTCTTCAAATCTCAGCATACTCCTTTTTCATATATACAGTTTCCGAAGTGCTAACAATCATTCAAACCTCCTACTTGACCGCCTTCTACTCCTTAAATCTTTGTTTCCTTTGTCTGTTGTTTCAGCTGTTTTCTTTACTTGGTTTGAGCTGCTGTGTCAAACCTCTAAAGGTATTTCCTTGATATTATCAGAATGAATAAACAAGAAATGCTGAAGACTCAGGTACGACTAGTTTCTTGCACTCTCTCTTGTATTTGTTTGGATTTACTAATAATTTATACTGGTGTAATTTTAGCTGGTGTAGCATGTTGTTTAGAGTTATTTTTCAGGCTACTAAGTCCATTTGCTTAGTATCTTTTAGGTGATACAATATAGTAGAAACTAAAGTCTGTCTCGGTATTCCTTTGGAATTGTTCTCAAGACTCATCTCTATGGCTATGTAGTACTATAGTTGACTCGATGTGACCTATAACTCACATGTTCGAGCCGTTAAAGCAACCCTTGTATTAAGAAGGCTATCTGCGTCACACCTATTGAGCTCCGGTCATTTTTCGTAGAATACGAGATGTGTTGTGTACCGAGCCATTTTTTTTAAGAAGTAGAGCATGTGTTCCCATTTTTCTGAAATTTCTTGTTATCTTACTTTATAACATGTGGTACCACCTTAATTTGTTATTTGTTGAATTCTTGTAACCACCTTAACTAGTCAGTTCTTGTTTTGGTTATTGAACGTTATGATATCTATGTTGTTGCAGACTTGTGTTCTTAGAGTGAATATACACTGTGATGGCTGCAAACAGAAAGTGAAGAAGAAACTTCAAAAGATTGAAGGTAACTTACTTCATTTTCACTTGTTCAAAGCATGTTCTGTCACACTTCCCGATATGCTAAAACAAGAATTATTTAGCATATGAAATATTCACATGCTTTGGGGCCTAGGAATTTGCATCTGTGATCTGTTTTTCTAAATCATTTATATTTGTTAACAGGAGTTTACACAGTGAAGATAGATGTAGACCAAAGTAAAGTAACAGTAACAGGAAACGTTGATCCAGCAACACTAGTAAAGAAGCTAGTGAAATCAGGGAAACATGCAGAGGTATGGGGAGCACAAAAAGGAGGAGGTTCTAATTTCAATATGATGAACAATCAGTTCATGAACATGCAAATGGACAACCTCAAAGGTGGAAAAGACAACAAATCTCAAAAGAAGGGTGGTGGTGGTGGTGGTGGGAATAAGGAACAGCCAAAGGGGGGTGGGGGTGCACAACAGTTTCTTCAGATGATGCAAAACCTCAAAGGTTCAAAGGATAATTTCAAGATGCCTAATATTCCTAATCCAAAGGATCAAAAATCTGTGAAGTTCAATTTGCCCGAGGATGATTTTGATGGTGAGTTTGATGATGATTTTGACGATGATGAAGATGAGTTTGATGATGATTCTGATGATGGTTTTGACGGACGCCCAGCTGGCAAAATGATGCCTGCTATGGGGGGTGGTCATGGACCCCATGGGATGAATGCAATGATGAATGCAAATTTAAAGGGTGGGGCTATGAATAATAATGGTGGAATTGGCAAGAAGGGTGGTGGTGGTGGGGTTGAAATCCCTGTACAAATGAAGGGAATGGTTGGAAATCATCATGATGGTAAGAACAATAATGGAGGAAAACAGGGAAAGGGAGGGAATCAGAATCAAAGTGGTGGTAAAAATGGAGGTGGTGGGGGTTTACCAGATGGTAAAAATGGAGGGGTAAATGGTAAAGGTAACAATAATGGAGGTTTTGGAGGGAAGAACGGTGGGGGAGGGAAGATGGATGGAGGCTTAATGATGAATAGTATGCAACAAGGACCTCATGGGATGAGTATGGGCCAAAAAGGCGGAGGCCCCATGAGTATGGGCTCAATGGGCCAGATGGGTAACTATCCGATGGGCCAAATGGGGAATATGCCGGCAGCTCAAGGACTACCCGCCTCCGGTGGGGCTGGGTATTACCCTGGGATGGGACAGGGCAACCCTTATAGCCAACAACAACAACAGTACATGGCACAAATGATGATGAACCAGCAGCAACAACAGCGGCCAGCCGGATATGATATGTACAGCGCCCATCCAATGATGTACGCTCGGCCACATCCTGCCGTGAGTTATGGGCCGCCGATGGGAGCTCCAGTGCATGATAATTTTACTCATATGTTCAGTGATGAGAATACAGGCAGTTGTAGTGTCATGTAAATTGTTATGAAGGTTGTGCTGAACTTTGTTTTGGTCTTATGAAATGATGAGCGAGTATGCTTTTGTTTTTAGACAGCAATTGTAAGAATATTCTGCTCTACCTATTACTACTACTTTTTACCAAGTAGTTCTGCTGCTTAATATCTCAAAACCAAGTTGGCTCAAATAATGATTACGTATGTTTAATTTAAGATGCTAATCATGTTCAAGTCTGCAGTGCTCAAGGGTGTTGGGGGGGTAGAGGGATATTGATTAGGTTTGTTTACGAGGAAAAAAAGAACAATACACAAAGCACACGCTAATGTACCTTTCCTAGTAAAACAATCTTGAAAGTTGCAAACTTGCAATTAAACACGCATTTACTAAATGAAATGTGTTGGAACTTGGAAAGGAATCACTTGGGAAACAAGACAGTTTTTTCCAACACTAGTTGAACTTAAAGCTCAGGCAATGGATCTTCTGCTTTTGGCTAAGTTTTAATATGTTAAGTATAGTAAGTAGGAAGCTTCTGCTAAAACTTATCCTAGAAATAACTTTATAGATGAGCACATGGTTTCCTCTAAACGAGAGGAAACAAAAACTGAAAGAAAAAAAGATCAAAAGAAAGCAGGGAAGAACAAAGGAGGGGCTAAAAAAGAGAATTCCAAACTAGGATATTTTTAAAGTTAGTAGTAGTATTGACTAGAATAAATATCACATTGATATTTTTAGGGCAGAGAAGACTGAAGATGTACCAACAGGTCTGGCAAGGGCTTTAATTGCATTCATGTGCACCTACATATTAAAATCATGCCAGAATTCTTGGGTTAGGTCAAACTAATTAATCAAATTCACGATCTACATAAATCTTGACCAAGCACGTGAGTTCTTGAATTCTGAGTTCTGAATATTAAACAAAGAATGGTAGATAGTATTTTTAGATATTTGGAAAACATTATAAAGGAAAATTTGAAATTTGGTTCTTAAAGAAATGAAAAAACTGTACTATGATCTTCTTGATACTAATTAATAAATTGCATTTAACCTTCGCTAATCAATATGTTTTGCAGTTAGGGTCTGAAACTTTCTATTGTTAGTGAAATTTCCTTGGAAAAGATAGAGTAGAAGCATTAAAGATGAGCCTCACATGATATAACAATCTGTTAGATGTGTAAGATTTTTCAGTGGGAAAAGCCAGAATCATACATGTAATAGTTAAGCTAGAGAATTAATTAACTTAATTATAATTAAAAATTGTCAAAAATTGAGGGGTTGAAAGCTGTGAAAAATGGAGTTTATCTGTAGTCTTCCATATTTCAACAGACAAAGGAATGAGGTAAGGGAGGTTGCTTATGGCTGGGTTTGGTAGAATAGCATGTTAGGTCCATTAGTATTGGGCCAAAACTTCAAAACCAATAAGCCCATTGGGATACATTTCTGTATGGCCCAACTTATGGAATTGTGCATCAGCAGCATCTAAAATTGCAGAAATGTGACACTTTTTGTGGTGATCTTTAACTTTTGACCCCCGCTTGCCTTATGTGTAGAACTTCAAGGTCAAAAGTTAAAAGTATTGTCCACGAGACTAATGAGGAGCAGCGCTTGTTAAACTTGATGTTCTGCCTATGGGAAGTTGAAACAAACAGTACAAGATATTGTTTTGAAAAGTGGAGTCATGAGGCAAGACGTTTTATTTAGGGACCTTATTCATAAGTGCTTAAAGTTAATAGAATAACATAGTTACTAAAAAGGAGAAAAATACGTAAAATATTAGTAATATATTAAAAATTTATAAATTTTTTAACGAAATATCTAACGTACTGATGCAATACGGTAATACAATAATTATGCGATACAAATTAAGCAAAGTGTCTCAACCATCTAGTCTAGATAATAAAATTAGCGAGAAAAACATTGTCGTACAAAATGTTGTCAAACTACCTATTGTACCTCAAAATTACAAGTAACTAATCAAGACACTTTTTGGTGCGATAATATAAAACATTGCTCCTTTCACAATCTAGTTTGGATGCAGTTATAGAGAAATGAAAAAAATAATTTCTAATCCTAAAAAATGACTTGCATATATAGCACAACTTTACCATTTGGTGAGCTCTCAGCCTCTCACAATTGAGGGGAAGGTTCAAACCCATCAGTAGTGTAACATCTCTCTTCCCTTTCCCGTCTTAACTTATTTAGGCTTAATAGTTAAACAAATAGATCCGTCTACCAATGAACACAAAAAGTAATAATAAAATATATTTTCAAATGGAATTGAACAAAGACCTAAGATTTCATGACGTAGAGTTATAACACCTGAATGAACCAATATAAGTTAAGAGATGAAGCTCGACTATGATCAATATTTAGAAAAAAGTTTCAGCGCTCAACGTAACGACGATTTGTTTGAACCTTTTCGAAGTACGAGGGTCAAATAGATTAATTTTTAATGTGCATTCGAACATTAATTTTGTAATTTTTAAAAAATAAAATTTACTTATTTCGATACTACATAAAAATTACTATAAGTTACAATAGTTAAGAATTCAAAATATTTAAAAACTATTTGCAAAAATATGATCAAAGAAAACCTTGATAAACCCCCAAATAGTATAAAAAGAAGAACATTATTATTTGAAACGGAGGGAGTATATAATGCTAGCTAGGATTCAAGATTCAAGTTGCATTAACTTTTGCGGAAGCCAAATATATATAGAGAGTGATTAAATCACGATTACTATATCTAAAGGTAGCTAATAAATAGTAAATGAGATAATAATAAAAAGAATACCAGAAATTAACGAGGTTTGGTAAAATTTAGTTCTTGCCTAGTCCTCAGACACAATTAACTCAAACTTTATTTTACTCCAAAAATACAAGTGAAATATTACAATAGAAGATTAGAAGGCAAGTGAGAGATGTTTTTCAAATGAACAAAATCTTTGCTATTTATAGAAGGAAAATAGCCTAATAATGTCATGCATGACATCATATTAAGTGTGATCATGCAATGTAAATGCATAAAACATGTATCTACCAATTTCTTCCTTAAAGGAGGCTTTATATGTTCACACTAGTTCACATTAATCTTGTCAAATTCAACAAATCTCCACCTTGGCAAGATTTCACTTTTTTAGTTTTCTCTCACTGATAAATTTTTATTGTGTCTTCAACTTCAATCTTCAAAGTTCAACAATGTTGATCAAGTTCAAACAATGTTGAAACTTGATCACAGTCACTACTTTTGTTAGCATATCGGCAGGGTTGTCTATAGTCCGAATTTTCTGCACCATGACTCCACCTTCTTCTATAATATCTCGTAAAAAGTGATATCGAACATCAATGTGCTTCGTCCTTGCATGATAAACTTGGTTCTTTGCTAATTGGATAGCGCTCTGACTATCACAAAATAGTCATTGCCATGTACTCTGCCTCAATAGTAGAAAAAACAACCATTGACTGCAAAGTGGACGTCCAACTAACTGGTGCATTTTCAAAAGTGAAAACATAACCAGTAGTTGATCTATGCTTGTCCAAAGCAGCATAATCCGAGTCATAATATCCAACCAGATATTGACTATCTTCCTGCACAAAAATCAATCCAACATCTACGTAGAATCCATTTCACAGCTTGCCAATGCTCCTTTGTTGGATCATGCATATACCTGCTTACAACTCCAATTGCATGAGAAATATCAGGTCTTGTGCAAACCATTGCATGCATTAATCTACCAACGGCATTCGCATATGGTGCTCTTGACATATACTCTCGTTCAGCTTCATTCTTCTTCGACATAGCATCACTAAGCTTAAAGTGAGGAGCAAGCGGAGTGCTAACCGACTTCGTGTTCTCATTCATGCAAAATCGATCTATTACTCTCTTCAAGTATTCTTTCTTAGATAGATAGAGTTTCTTTGAATGTCTATCTCTTTTTATCTCCATACTAAGAATTTTCTTTGCCTCACTCAAATCTTTCATCTCAAACTCCTTTCTTAGTTGAATCTTCAACTTCTCAATTTTCTCTTGACTTTTCGAAGCTATCAACATATCATCAACGTACAGGAGAAGATATATGAAGGATCCGTCTTCAAGCTTGCACAAATACACACAATGATCATATTTGCTTCTTCTGTACTTCTGCCGCAACATAAACTTGTCACATCGTTTGTACCATTGTCTAGAAGATTATTTCAATCCGTACAACAATTTTTCAAGTTTGCACACCATATTTTCCTTTCTAACAACTTTGAATCCTTCTGGCTGAGTCATATAGATTTTCTCTTCCAAGTCTCCATGTAAAAATGCAGTTTTTACATCTAACTGAACTAGTTCCAAATTTAACTGTGCTACCAAAGCCAACAAAACTCTAATGGAGGAGTATTTCACGACCGGAGAAAACACCTTATTGTAATCAATTCCCCCCTTTTGAGCGTACCCTTTTGCCACCAATCTTGCTTTGTAGCGAACATCTTCTTGGTTAGGAAATTCTTCTTTTCTTTGCAAATACCCATTTGCACCTAATTGCTTTCTTGCCTTTCGGCAGATTGGCCAATTTCCATGTGCAATTATGATGAAGGGACTACATTTCTTCATTCATGGCAATCCTCCACTTATCTTCTTTTGAAATTTGGACTGCGTCTTTATAAGTGGTAGGAACACCATCAACTACAATTGAGGTTGCACAAGCCACCATCTCTATGAGACGAACATGTTTCTTTATTGTTCTTTTTGGCTTACTGGTTGCTATTGATTCAAGTTGTTGTTGGGGTTCCTGAGTTGGAATCTCCCCTTCCACTGACTCTTCTTCCAGGGAAAAATCTTCTATTGTTTTCTCATTTTCTCCCTGTGTTGGAAAAAATAAATTTTCTTTCAAACTCCACCTGCTTTGAAGCACCATCAATTTGTTTGACATCTTCAACTGTTACCTTATCTGATGGAAGATTCATCAAAGGTAACATCTCTGCTGCATATACTTTTTCTTGTCTCTGGACACCATAATCGGTATCCTTTGACTCCAGAAGTTATCCCCATAAATATAGCGTTATTTGCTCTTGGATCCAATTTTGACTCTTTCACATGATAATATGCAGTTGAGCCAAACACATACAAAAAATTATAACCTTCAACATGTTTTCCATATCATTTTTCAAATGGTGCCTTGCCACCAATAGCAGCAGATGGTAGATGATTAATGAGGTGGCATGCATATGTTATTGCCTCAGTCCGGAATTATTTTCCCAAGCTAGCATTGGACAACATATGACGAACCTTCTCCAGCAAAGTCCGGTTCATACGTTCTGCCACTTCATTATGTTGTGGTGTATTTCTGACGGTGAAATGTCTCAAAATGGCATCATCTTCACAAATCTTATCGTAAAGATCATTTTTGTATTCTCCACCGTTATCTTTGTGAAGACACTTTATCTTTCTGCCTGTTTGCGTCTCTATCATCTCCTTCCATTTGAGAAAAATTTCCAGCACCTCATCTTCATAATATGCACCCATACTCTCCGAGAAAAGTCATCAATAAAGGTTACAAAATAGTATTTTCCACCTAATGAAGGTGTTTTTGAAGCACCCAAAACATCAAAGTGAACAATAATCCAAAGTACCTTTAGTATTATGGATAGCTGTTCCAAAACCCTTGTCTGTTTCCCCTTGATTCAATGCTCACAAAACTTTAATTTGCAAGTCTTTACTCCTTTTAACAATCCTTGATCTGATAAAATTTTTAAGGATTTTCCTCCAGTACGTCCCAAGCGCATGTGCCATAGCTTAGTTGCTTCTGCCTCCTTGTCCTCACTGGATATCACTGTTGCTGTCCCAATAACTGTATAACCGCGATAGTGGTACATGTTATTATTTTGCCGAATTCGCTTCATTACCACCAGTGCACCAGAGCATATTCTCATTACCCCATTTTCTGTAACGACTTTGAACCCTTTGACTCTAGGGCTCCTATAGAAATGAGATTTTTCTTCAATTCCGGTATGTGTCGAACATCTGTTAATGTTCTGATCAATCCATCATGGTTCCTTAATCGGATTGAACCAATACCATATGCGGCAAGAGAATTTTTGTTTGCAGTGTGAATAACTCCACATTCTCTTTTTTGAAAATTAACGAACCAGTCCCGGTTGGGACACATATGATAGCTACAAGCTAAATCCATCAGCCATATGTCAGATGGTTCGAATGGCTCAGTTGTAACTAACGAGAAATCAGAGCCGTCACAATCAGCTATATTTGAATCCATGACAGCTTTCCCAGTTTGGACATTCATTCTTCCAGTGTCCCTTTTCTCGGCAAAAGGCGCATTCATCTTTGCTTGGTTTGGATCTTGACTTGGATCTTCCTTTCTTCGTTCTCATATGATTTTGAGAACGACCTGTCACGACCAGTGCTTCTCCTTCTCGATTCTTTTGTTTTTCTCTCTTTCTTTGTTCATAGTTGTACAAGGCAGAACAAACTTTTTTGAGAGACACTTCATCATTCCCATGAAGTAGAGTAGTTTCGAGGTGCTCGTACTCGTCGGGAAGTGAACTTAATAACATTAAGGCCATATCTCCATCTCTATAGGTCACGTTCATATTCTGCAAATCTTTCGCCAACTTATTAAAGCTGGTGATATGATTGTTCATTGTAGTACATGGAACATATGTGAAGCGTAACAATCTTTTTTTCATGTAAAGTTTATTTTGACTGTTTTTTCAAGAATTTATTCTCCAATGCATTTCACAATTTACTTGCAGAAGTTTCTTTTGTGTATGGATACTTCTGTTCTCTTGCGAGGTAAGACCGAATTGTACCACAAGCAACGCGATTGATAATCTTCCAATCTCCTTCTCCGATATTGTCTGGTTTCTTTTCTTCTATGGAAATATCTAGCCCTTGTTGAAAAACGACATCAAGAACCTCAGGTTGCCACCTCCCGAAATGTCCTGACCCGTCAAAAATTTCAACTGCAAATTTCGCATTTGACATAATTCTTGTCATAAGCGAAGATGTCAATGACGTATTACTGACACCCAATGTGGACTCTTCATTTTTATTATCTCCCATTTTTGCTGCAGATACTATTTATTTGCTGACAGTATAAAACACCAAAATAATTCTTTTCTGATGTGGAAGTTCAGACTATGCTGCAACCATAGAGCATACTCAGATAGAACCTTGGCTTTGATACCAATTGCTGCGGAAGCCGAATATATAGAGAGTGATTAAATCACAACTACTATATCTAAAGGTAGCTAATAAATAATAAATGAGACAATAATAAAAAGAACACCAGAAATTAATGAAGTTCGGCAAATTTGATTTTTGCCTAGTCTTCGGACACAATCAACTCAAACTTTATTTCACTCCGAAAATACAAGTAAATTGCTACAAGAAAGAGAGAAGATTCAAATGCCTTAGGAGATAAAAAGGCAAGTGAGAGATGTTTTTCAAGTGAACAAAATCCTTGTTATTTATAGAAGGAAAATGGTCTTAATAATGTCATGCATGATATCATATTAAGTGTGATCATGCAATGTAAATACATGAAAAATACATCTACCAATTTGTTCCTAAAAGGAGGTTTCAAATGTTTACACTAGTTCACATTAATCTTGTCAAATTCAACATTAACTTTCTGATTTGTTATTGATAAGAGAAGATTCTAATTAATGAGTTAATTAGTTAGCCAAAGAAATTGAAATCAAACGCTCCTTGCATCAAAACCACATAACTGCATGTTAAGACGAAAGAACAACAAAAGATATTTACTTAAACTAAAAGTACTCGACATATATTACATAGACCTTAAACTCCCCAATGCATGGTTTGAGAAAATACAGAAAAGGAAAAAGAACTAGTACACGAACATTGAAAAAAGAAAAAGACATCCAAACCCATACATATATCTGAAACCCTTAATAAGAAAATCTTCAGATCATAATCACTCCATATTCTCATCGACGAAGGAGGTGGAAGTAGTGAAGTTGAAGTTAGAACAACTAGTGTTACGTGACAGTAAGGAAGAACTAAAACCCAATCTGGACCGCACAAGATCAAACTGAACAAAGTTATCTTCTAGTTGATGTACCCCTATCACAATAGGATTCTTGCGATTTTCTCCTCCATCAACAAAAGCCAAGCAAGACACACCAGGTCGTGCTTGCACCATTGAATTTGCCATAGTAATCGTCCACGTAACGTTCCTATTTTGCATGACAAAATCGATGTTTGGAACATTGGTGCTTGTCAAGTTGTTGGAATTGAAACACAGTCCGAATGGTGATATCGGATTCACTCGAGAAACCCCAGAGAGTTGGTTCGCGAAAAATTGAGTGAAAGCAGTGAAAATGTTGTGCTCAAGAACTGTGTATGGCCTTATAGTACTAATCTTTGCACCACCAAAGTTTCGACTCCTCGTTGAAATTAAAGATGAACGGTTCAGCGGGACAGGCTTGTTATTTACCCTTATCGATCTCACTGGGATGAAATATTCGCCTTGTTCACCAATGATTAACGGTGTGTAGGTTAAATTTTGTGACACATCTAGTCCTGGTTGCGTTTCATATGATCCACTAGTCCCGAAAAAGATTGCACCATTTTTCTGTGAGGAAGAGGGTAAGCACAAGGCAAATTGACGAGGCAATCCGAAATGGGAAGCAAGTTGAATTGGGAGAGAGACAGAGTCATGGCCTAATCCAGCTACTCCTTGAACATTTCTAGGTAAAGGACCTTGTAACAACGATGAAGGCGAACAAGCAAAGAGGAAATGACGGATAGTAACTAAAGGACCAGTATTTGAACCTTGAGTAGTACTAATGGACTGAATTGAGAGAGAATCTTGAGCAATTTCGCTAATGGCAGTTTGGCGAGTTAAAGGGTTTGTTGTTGTAACAGCACAAGTGTTGTTATGGCAACCAGGTCTAGGTGAAGGAGAGAAACATTTGTTGCAAGAATGAACACCAGCGCGAGAACATTGAGTTGAGCGACAAAAGGGGGCAAAATAGGTGTTCGAAAGATAGTTTGTTTCACAATTTACCCACAAGAACCTGCCATTCAAGTCAATGAGAAATGGTAGTGATCGCTGGGGAGTTCTTTTTGTGATGTTAGCTATGTGAAGACCTGTGGCAGAATCCTTATACACTGGTAAAACTAGGCCATTAGGTTTGAAGGGAGCTCTAGTACTAGTAACTTCTGATTTTGATATAAAAACAAGATTAGAGAGAACTAAGTAAGTAAGAAGAAAGTGAAAGGTTGATGAGGCCATACTTAGAGAGAATAGACGAAAACTTTTTATTACTACCTTTTAGTATGATGAACAAGAGTGAGTATACACATTTATAGTGTGGGAATTTCTGTAGTTTAGCTAGGGCTTTATCTATAGTTAAGGATAGAGACAATATTTGAGCTGTTTTGTCATTTTTCATGTGATGATGCACGCCAGGCTGTTGTCTTTCGCTCTTGTTTGAGAGTTATTTCAATGACGTTAAACATGGTTTTCCTGTCAACAAACTCAGTTTGGCATGTAAGTTTTTAACATGATCATGCTCTCTTTGGACTGTCGTATTTAAAGAGAACAAGACAATTTCTGTGTGTTCGAGGCTTTAAGACACATGGTATTGATGATAAACTTCATTTTGTCAGTTGTTTTACAAGTATTTCCACATATCCCGCAAAGTGTTGTCATTGTTTATTTGTTTGTGCCTTCAATTATCTAGTAGTAGTAGCAAGCTCAATGACCTCCAATTGATCGATCATAACTTTATCACATCTTCCGTTCCTTAAAAAGTCTTAAATTTATACGAAATCTCGGATTCAGAGCATCTTCCATAGTCGCCAGTAATGGCTTTTGTTCGCCGATCTATTACAGATCGCTGGTTCCATAAGCATATATTTGTCTTCAAATATTCTTATTCACACAGTGCAACTTAAAAGATGCAGATGCTCAGTAAGTGCTGCAAAAGGCTAACTCAAAATTTGCAATACAATTACTACCTTTAGTACTTTCTGCCTTCCGATAGTAAGCACATATGATATAGTTGATTCATACGAAGAACAAGCTTGCTAAACAATCAGCTTTCATCGATGACAAATAAAAAGCAAATGTAAACATTGAAAGTAATCCTTAAGACACTGTTTTAAAGTATTGGGGGAAAAGGGCGTCAGTGGGGAAATACTCAGATAACAATAATACAACTGCATTTGTTTGATTTATCCCTACTATTCGATTTCGCGAAATGAAAACCTTTTCACTGTTTACCATAATTTTTACTGCTGAGGCATCTCCACATAAAATTGCTGCAGTTGGAACTTCACTAAAAGCTTTCTTCCACTAGTTTTTTTTCAGTTTCAACTTCAAATACCTTTTTTTTCCAGTTTTGACTCAAATATTGTCCAGATACCTATTAAGGTTTTAGACAAGCAAAACAATCATAAAAGAAGGAGCGGTATTAAAGGTCTAGAGTTCCAATATGTGAATTTGAAGCCAATAAATAGCTCTGTGACATTATCCGCTACAAAATTATCCAATTCATCTCGTTTAAGCACCTTTTTCCCTTCCTGTCAGTGGAGGCTAAAGTTACAGATAAACTGCACAAAAATAAAACTTCATCATCTGTATGTCTCTGGCAAGCGGTAACCAGTCATCACAACTTTGTTTGCAGACATTTTTCCGGCCTTTGGCATAACATGCCAATGCAGTGTTAGATTAAAATCTTTACCACGGAGGTTGCTTCCCTACAACAAGGAATAAAGGTACTTATGAATACCATGAGAAGACCAAGAAAGCAGGATAAAGCAAAATACTTCTGAAACTAACCTGATCGACGAAGCGATACTTGTTTGTGGTGTGAATCAAAAATTTTGCATGTTCCTTACTGGGGATAATACCATCCCACAGAGATATCTGTTTGTAAAGCTATCAGATCAGTTGAAGGAATTCAAATCAAACTCTAATCTGGTAGGAAAACAAGATACAAAACAAATTTTCAAGCAGGTCCCTAAAAGATTTAGGGCTTGGAGTATCCTTGGGGCTTCTACAGCCTGCTCATCCAAGTAGGAGGAGAAAGTCCCAAGAGGTATCACTAAGCATATACTCTCTTTTTTAATAAACGTGGTGCCCGGACCAGCTTGTGCACACCTCGACAAATTCCACGGGTTACCTGCTACTTTCCACCAGCACAGGTACCGGGTAACTGTCCACCAACTTGGACAGATGGGAAGAATTTGCGTAGTGTTTTTTGCCCCGATGGATTTGAACCAAGACCTCATGATTCTTAACCCACTTCATTGACCACTAGGGCACACTCTTAGGTTCACTAAGCATACTCATACTTACTGGAAAATTCATCGTTGACAAAGAAGTACAGCACAGTATTCCTTTTTTACAAGGAGAAGCAAAGGACTGATATGTCAATACATAGTGAATTACTGCTAAGACTTACTTTCAGTTGCAATACATTTATTAAACAATGACACAAACCTCAAATAACTATCAAACACTAAATATAATACAAGGGAAATATTAATCATATATGCAGTTCTAAACCAATGAAAGATAGACCTGATTTAGAGCATTCTTTGGAGTTTCATACTCAGCTGCCAAAAATACAAACACCTGCAAATTTTGACATAATTAGAGTTGTATACTTGCTCAAAGTAAGTGTAAAGGCAATCCCTACTTACAGGCAATCTGACCGATCAATACCAAAATATATCTCAAGAGACCGAAGTTAAAAACCATAAAATTTGAATTCGAACATCTGGTAAGCTTATAGCAGTCATAAAAAATCACTTGTCATACACCGGAACCGCAGAGCACGTGAGTCTGGTTCTTTTGAATTATTCCGTTCTCTTGTTACACATGCTAGGTTCATGCTTAACCGAATTTCAATAAATGGTATGGTGAAGCTGTAAGACACTATAAATCATGTCGTCCAACTGTAAATTTGTTTCCCAAAGAAAATAGAAAAGGAAGAAAGTGAATAAGACCAGCTTTCTCACAGGCACTGTGACAAAAATCTTCTAAGGCCATTCAGTAAATCTTCACTAAAAAATATACAGTGAAAGAGGAAATACTCCAACAAGTCATTGGACTTATTGGCCAAGCTTCATCAAGTTGTACAAGAAGGCATAGATTTTACTATCTGACATTGCTATGGGTAACCAATAGCCTGGTAAATTTCTGTGTTACATTCTACTTTCCAATTTCCACATCCTAAAATTCCGGAGTGTTAGCTGTGGCATCAACGTCCATATGACCACCTCTCCTCTACACTCTAGCGAACTCCAACGATATTAGACTAGGGACGAAAAGTGTACATGTCCAAGAGATTAGCTTAGTGGAACATAAGACACATACATACCCAAATATCCAGACGTTCATATGTACTCCGCAGAGAAGAAAATCAGACCAAAGTAAATAGGGATGAGAGAGTAAAATCCAAATTATGGTGCAAATAAGGTAGATAGAAAAACCTGCTTAGTATTCCACGTGAACAATGATTGTAAATCTGCTGATATGTTCAAGGTCAAACTGATCTGCATAAAAGGAGAAGTATACATGATTTTTTTATTTTTTGTGATGAAGTAAGTGAAATATCATTAACAAAAGGCATCAAGAAGATGCAAAGGTTACAAAGAAACAGAAAATATCAGCCCAAAATATATCAACCAAAAATCTATCATAAGACTAAGGAGCTGATAAATTCCAAAAAGGATTCAGGGTTATAACCAGGGGCAAGATTAACCCAGCTAAAAAGATTCACTAAACATTTGGCTTTAAGAGAGTGATTGGCAGTTGAAACCCCATCAAAGCATCTCTGATTCCTTTCGGTTCATATACACCACAAAATACAAGCAACAACCATAGCCCAGATCCTTCTGATTGTTTTTTCAACTTTCCATGAGCACCAACTCACAAAAGCTTCCCTGACACTACATGGCATAGATGATAGATCAATGCAGACCAAAAGAGAAGTATACATGATATAGTCAAACTTCTTTCAAAAAAGAAGAAGTTCAATAGAACCACTTAATCAACGATGTTACCTATGAATCTTAACATGAGAGCAACAACCAATTTCATGTAGATCAATAAGAAAAAGCAAAAGAAAAAAAAAAGAGTGAATACATAAAACATCATATGCTAGCATGTTTTTTATGATATTTCAGTGATAACAGATCTAAGATACATAAGATTGTCCAGGCAAGAAATGGATAATGCAAAGTGTACTCAAATTAACATCCTCGACTCTCTGCTGGGAATGGATAAGGGTAATATCAGGGATTTAAGGCTGAGACAAGATGAAGTCGAATAGGTAGGTATATATGCTTGTTTGAGGAAGGTTGAAGAAAGTCACATAGACAAATAAGGTTGAGCCACAAAGTATAGATGAAATATCTGTGCGGTTATCATAGGAATGGCAAACAATTAGAATACTGGAAAAATATATGCAATTTACACAATTATATGCGTTATTTATTTATATAAATTGAAATAGGAACTAGAAAAAGAAAAAGTCAACCAAACACACTTCAACAAGTTTTTGCCCCAATTCCCAATCTCAGACACCAAATAAAGTTAAAAGTATTAAACTTTGCCCCAATTACCAATCTTAGACACTAAGTTTAGAGTTAAACGACTAAATCTTTGCCAAATTCAGCAAAAATTAACCAGAAACTAAAACGCCCAAAAAAAACCCCAAAGCCCCTGTCAACATCATCAGAAATTCAGCATCGAAAAATACCTCGTCGTCCCCATCAGGCTTCTTCTGGAACCAATTGATATTCAACACCTAGAAAAAATGAAAACAAAAGAATCAAGTGATCAAACACACGGGTCTTTTATAAAAAGAACAGATCTAATAATAATAAACAACGGTTCAAAAAAATTGAATTCGAGTAGGTTTTCAGGATATAGGGTGTACTTGAACTTGAGCAGTAGGAGCCGGAGAATTGAAATTATCAGAGAGAGAAGCAATGCCACACATAAAAGCTAGTATGGTGATTGCCAATGTTAACAGAGCATTGGCTCTGTATCCAAATGAATGCATCTTTGCTGCCTTATTTTCGTCTCTCGCAAAAGAGGCGTAACTGGCTTTCTACGCTTCGGGTCTTCTGAAAGTGCGATTTTAAGACTTAGAGGCCTGCTCCAGTTATATCACTTTTTTACCTTCTTCTGCTCACTTGGTGCATTTAATTTCTTTTTTCTTTTGTGCCTAATTACCTATACTACTATATTATTTTTAATCCTTTTTGGGACGATACTAGATCCCTTTTAGGGGTGATTTAGTTCTAGCATAAGACGTTTAATAATTACTATCACATTCATGTTCTAAAATTTATCAAAAATTAATTAATTTTACTAACGCAATCTTTTCTTTTCTTTGGATTAGAACTGGTAATATGTGAAAACTCACACATGCAAAGTTAATAAGGGTATTCAACCCTGATATAATATTTTTTGAGCTAAGAACCCCAATATAAATTTGGTATTAGTGTATTATTGATACATCATTTGATTTTCGATATAAGAATTTGCAATACTAATATTCTCTCCTCATAACATATAAGTATGACGTTTGATTTGCGGAACTATCTGTTATTTTTAGTTTAATATTGGTGGAAATCAAATGTCATATTATTAGTGTTAGTATAACTTAGACGAGAGTCTATATATATGGGATAATTTTATGCGTAAAAATATCTAAAGACAAAATTAGTAAATATATTAATTCTCATATTATTATCTACCATGTAAAAATTTCATCTATTATTATTTACTATGTGAGCACCTAATTTTTGCCCCACATAGGAAATTATTCCTAAAAAAGAAACTTCAAAATAGCTTTAAATTATTTATTTTTTTAGAATTCTAGGAATTTTGTTATATTTGATGCATTTTTAGTAGCATTTTATATCCTAAGAAAATACAAATTATATATTTTGATCTTTACATTTTCTTTTACATTTTAGTTGCATAATTAGTTGCATTTATAAAATACTAAAAATACCAAAAATACATTAGTCACCTTACATGCATTGTTAGTTAAATGAATTAGTTAATTGTTAAAGTTAGTTAGGTGAGTCAATTTTGCAAATTAGGTTTTTGAATTAAAGAGTTTAATTAAGTGGTTAGTTTTGAAATATAATACCAAAAGAAAAGAGAAAATGGGGCTACGGACTTTACAATTGAATTGAGCTGCCCTTTCAAGCCCAAATACCCGCTTAGTTTTGCCCCTATACCAATGCCAGCCCATTCTCCGTACCCGGTTCGCCCTGTTAGTGACCAAAACGACACCGTTTTCGTCACGCTCAATCTCAACCATTAATCGCCCTCTGATCCGACGGTTTGGAACTCGTTTCTCACCCTCATATATATATATGTCTGAAACCCGTCTCTCGCCCCCCCAGAGAAAACCTAGAGACGCTGCTCTTCGTCTCTCTCACTTTCGCTCTAATCGCCTCATGGCGGCGGCCCACCTCCAATCCACACCATATCACTACCCCATGGCCTCCTTCGTCTCCTTATCCCTAATCCCTCAACTGTTCTCTCCAAAAACTCATATAACTTCACGGATTTTAAATCTAAGAAGTTGAAAACCATAAAATCTGCCATTGTTGATTCTCGAGTTTCAGAGCGCGATTCGACTCGGAACTCACATTAGTCTATTGTTCTTGTTACTTTCGGTTCGTTTCGAGAGAGTACTCGGACCTATCGGTCGACGAACTACCAAAAGCTTACTTCAGTTCGATTAGGTAATATTTGTTCGTTTTCTTTTCTTTCTATCTTCTTCTCTTTCTTTCTCTTGTTCTGTTTTTGTTTTGAGTATCGAGAGTCATTGTTTTCATTTCAAGATTGCCCTGCACTTTCTGTTTTCGAGGTCAAATCGAGACCTGCCTTGACTGATAGGCAGGTCGATAGTCTCAAGGCTAGCATTTTCTGTTTTCGAGGTCAAATTGAGACCTGCCTTGACAGATAGGCGGTCTGATAGTCTCGAGGCCAACATTTTCTGTTTTCGAGGTCAAATCGTGACCTGCCTTGACCAATAGGCAGGTCCGATAATCTCGAGGGCAGCATTTTCTGTTTTCGGGGTCAAATCGAGACCTGCCTTGATCGATAGGCAGGTCCGATACTCTCGAGGCCAACATTTTCTATTTTTGAGGTGAAATCGAGACCTGCCTTAACCGATAGGCAGGTCCAATAGTCTCGATACCAGCATTTTCTATTTTCGACGTCAAATCGAGACCTGCCTTGACCGATAGGCAGGTCCGATAGTCTCGAGGCCACCATTTTTTGTTTTTGAGGTCAAATCGAGACTTTCCTTGACCAATAGGAAGGTCTGATAGTCTCGAGGCCAACATTTTCTATTTTCGAGGTCAAATCGAGACCTGCCTTGACCGATAGGCAGGTCCGATAGTCTCGAGGCCATCATTGAGACCTGCCTTGATCGATAGGCAGGTCCGGTAATCTCGAGGCCAAAAGTGCACACTTAGGTAGGTCGGGGGTTATGTTCAAAAAGATAATTAAACTTTAGGGGGCCTAAAGAATAAACCTAGAAGAAGAGGGCTAAAAAAGAAATCTGAAACTGCCGACAGAGCAACTAGCATGTTAGTTACAAATATATTCCTTCTGTCAGACTCGGACTTAGCGCTGAAATATTCCTTTCCCCCCACTCTCTGGAACCCAACCTTCAATATATAAGCATGCTCATAGAGCAGAAATTTACACACAAAACACACATAAAGGGACACACGGAGGAGAACAGAACGGAGAGACACACAGAAGAAGAAGAACGAGAGGAAGAAAACAAAGAGAAAACGAGATAGAGAGAAAACGAATAGACAGAGAGAACGTAGAAAGAGAGCATCTAAAAAGATAAACTTAGCAAAAGAAAAGCGGAAAAAAAAATTCTGAAAATTCTGCTTCATCTTCTAGGGTTAGAAACAGCATTCTAGCTGTAATTTGCTTGATTCAGTTGTTGTTCTTTGCTGTTGAAGCTCACTTGTCGATTCTAATTTCTACCTCGTCAATTTCTTTCTATCGATTTCTGCTTCTAGGTACGTAAAGATTTCACCTGTAATCCTTCTTTGAGGTACATAAGATGATGAGTAAATTTCACGACCATGCCTGCCTTTATGAGCTTATAATATCCTCTGCAAGTTTCTATTTGTATTGATCCGTTAATGACACCGTCTGTTTTATTTGAAATTTAAGTTGTAACTGCTTATTGCTTCGTGTTGGTATTGTTTTGTTAATGGCATTGTCTGTTTTGAGCTAAAACTTAAACTGTAATTGCTTGTTGTTTCGAAGACTCTATTTGCTGCTCCACTGCTCGGTCATTACTGTTTGGTTATGTTTAAATACTATACTGAGTGAAGGTTACTCAGCCTTTAATCTGGACCTTAGCTCGGCAGTTGTCCAGTTAAGCAGTCATGTTTTAAGGGACATCAGTGAAGATAAAGTCAGTCAGCCCTCGAGCTCGATCACTGGTTGATCGAATTCGAGGATCGAAAGAATCTACACAGAAGTGTAGGCGGTATGATTTCGATCAGGAGCCCATCGTCCTCGAGATCGATCACCGGTTGATCAAATTTGAGGATTGAAAAGCCCATGCAGAAGTGTATACGATTTGGCTTCGATCAGGAGCCCATCATCACTTCAGTTGGCCCCCCTAAAGGAATTTGGTAGGGGCAATCGACACCAATTAGTTAAACCGAGGCCAGCAGATTGAAACCGAGGCCAGCAGATTAACCGATGCCAGCTGATTAAAACCGAGGCCACCAGATTAAACCGGGGCCAGCTGATCAAACCGAGGCCAGCAGATGCTTTGAAGGGCCTCACGTGTAGCCCGGGCAGGCTCGCTCTCGGTCGGCCCCAACATAATAAAAATGAACCTAAGTTTAGAATTATAATCCTTCCACTTTGATTTAGCGAATGAATCTGCCAAGAATACCAAGGTTGACCCCACAAAGAATTTTCGCAATTTTCTGGCCTTATAGTGAACTACCCAGCTAATTAGAAAAAATGTAGTTCTCCAAGGTCGAAGTTTGTTTAGGTGCGTTTAAATAAATCGTCATGACTGTGGGTACGGTTCCCGTGGCATAGTCATGATACGTAAATTAAATACGAGTGCGCAACACTGCGACTTGTGTAAATAAGTTCCATAATTGTTTAAGAATAATCAAAAGCGGTGTAAAAGCAGTAATGCACAAAAGGTTCTAAATCGTGTAATAAATCAGATAATTAGGCCAAGTGTTAACTATTGAGCGGCCGTGCTAAAACTACGGAATCCACGAATGCTTAACACCTTCTCCCGGATTAAAAGAATTTCTTACCCGGTCTTCTGTGTTCGCAGACCACAAACACCATAATGAATTATTTCAAGTGACAACTCTGATTAAATAAATAAACTCATTTCGAATAATGTTACTTTAATTGAAAAAACTCCCCTATCCCCTATCCCCTATCCCTTTAGAAAAAAAGTAGGTGTGACATACTACACGAGAGTTTTGAATATTACCATTCACCATTGTTGCATAACTGAATCGTCGACCAAGGATGTCCTAAAGAATTTTATTGCTCAAGGTGAGTTTCTATATATAGTTAATGTTGGATGTAACACTTGTTAGGACGATGTACTAACATCTAAATGGAAAAATGAAAAAGAGTTCAATGACGCGTGGCACTGCATGGGATGACTGCTGGCCACAGAACTCCTTCCCTTGTTCATGGCTCTCTCCCTAACTGGCAAAGAGACATTCAAAATAGCAGCTCAACTTTCACTCTGGAGAACTCATTGGTACGCTTTTTACACTTCACTTCTTGTCTCAAAGTCATAGAATCAAATCTCATTTTTGATGGACCAAGAAAATACATAAATGTAGTTTGCTTTTAGTATATGCAAACTGTACATAATGAAGTGTATCCTTGTCTAGAACTAGAAGTACCCCCTAAATATACAGTTGAATAGGTGTTTTGTTTTGTCAATTTCTCTGATTTTTGAGCGTGTACTATCATGGATTTAGTGTTCTTAATTTGACTCTGAGTCTGATGACCGATGAAGTTTTTCATGGAATTCTAGGTGGAAAGTGCAAGCTGGAGATAATACAAGCTAATTCAATAATCTGAACCAATTACCAACACAATTTCAGTTTCTTTTGTTGCATGTGGGTTTTGCACAGTAAACCTCTACTCTCACTTCCCAATTTATCGGTGTAGTGTCAAAATTGTTTTTAATTTGCGTTTGTACCTGCTTAATCCAGCCTATTGAAGCAACTTTGAGTTATATCTGTTCATTCTTTTGCGCTGGTATCAAACTAATGGAAGTAATCAGGTTTGATTATCGGTAATTAGTTTCTATTGTTAATAAAATCCTATCTCGCGTTTAAAGTATTATAGGATAGGAAAGGAAGATGTTCTCACACTATTCACTATTTGTTGATAGCTCATAAAGGTTTGCATCATAATTTACCTAAAATTAAAGGTCCCGGACCAATTACAGAAGAAAAGGGACAAAACCAGCAGCTGCAATCACCCATTTTTGTGCTTGCATTACCACTATGATTCATCAGCACTTTTGGTGTTACTGACTTATTTCATTTTTTCTTTGCTGCTGTCACTTTAATGACTGTATTTCATGCTAAATAAGAATTTTTCTTCTAAGCAAAAGATTTCCAGCTTCCATCACGGGTAAATTGAGAGGGGTCGAATCATATTAAGATGCTTCTGAAGGTGAACAAGCCACTATGATAGTTTATTTCCTATCCTGGAATCTATTCTCAATGGAAACTGACTAACTAGAGAAGGCAGCCTAATAGTTTTCATCACTCATGAAATTCCTCTAAAGAAGTTTATTTAGAAGATACAAGATAGTTGACATACTTCAATCTATATTTTGGGAAAACATTCTTAAGGCTAGCCTGTTTTTTACTTTTAAGTTTTAAGAGAACTTCTTCTCACTTTCCGTTCCTATGCCTATGCTTGTAACACATAGTTAGTTCTCTATGACTATAACTTCTGAAATCCAATAATGTTCTGTAAAATTGGTTCTACCCTTCTCATTTAAGGATTCCATTCGCTGCCAACTACTGTCTTCATGTGTTATATGTTTCAATCGTGTTTTTAACTAAAGGTTGGCTAAAATGCACTATTTTTTCTGCTTCATTTCATCTGAAACAGATAAGTCACTGTTGGATAGATTCACATAGTTCTTACCCTTTTGTGCAAGCATGGACAACAACTTCAGTGGATTGGTCCCAACGGATGATCAGTTTTTCCTCCTTTACTTCATCACCGGAACCTACCTTGGACCAGATCTCCAGGGAGAATATCGCAAAAAATCTGTTCTGCAAAGAAAATATCTTGGCTTACTTCCGTACACTTCCAATGAACTAGCTGGTTCATGCCTAAGAACCGTAGAAGTAGAAAGGGTTTACTATCATGCATTGAGAAAGGCAGATCGGTCTGTTGTCCTGGCACAACCATGGTTGCACCAGTTCTTTCACGGAAAGCTTCCTGCTCTTTACCACGGCCGAGCTGCAGCTTATCCTCGGTTTTGTGATCTATTTCCTACCAGCCTGCATCCCCACTTATGTTGTGATGTGTATAATGTTATTGCAAACATTGTATTCATCAATGACCCTGATACCAGTTATATTGACCCAGACGATGTTAAGAGGTTCAAGAAGCTCACTGGTCTAGCACATCTTATTATGGATAAAGATTGCACAAAGTCACAAGCCGGTGTTGATTATGAAGCTCTAAATAATGTTGGAAAACAGGAGGTATCCAAGCCTGGAGATATCCTCCACTACCTATCGTTAGCTCCTAGTAACCTACCATATAAGGGGACGCCTTGTTCTGGTGAACCATTTAATGATATACTACTTGACAATGAACAACTTGAACATACTTCCTTTACTAGTCTTTTGAAGGCTGCTTGCGATGAACCATTTAATAACAGACACTTTGACACTACATCTTTTAGTAGTCTCTTGAAGGAAGTTTGTGGGGGACAATTCAACAGTACTCGACCTGATAGCAATGGACAGTTTGATATTATACCTTTTAGTAGTCTCTGGAAGAAGGCTGGTGACGGCCAGCTTACTGATGCACCACCAGACACCTCTACGAAATTAAATGGTACTCCCTTTGGTCGTCTCTTTAAAGATGTCCGTCCTCTGACTGACAGTTCTATGGGTCCATCATCGGTGCACACCAACTCTAAGGACTTTGAGCTTAGTACGGTCTTCCTTCCTTCTCGCCCTTCTAAGGAGGAGCTAAGTAACATTGTTGCTGCCGCTAAAAGTGGATTTGCAGTGACTGGAAGTGCAGCAAAGGGTACAATAGGACCAGTTCTAGGACTCTTGGATGTTGGAGAGAGCGAGGACTCTTACTTGTTCCGTGTGTCACTCCCCGGAGTAAAAAGAGATGAAAGTAAGTTATAAATACGATATCAGATATAAATGATGTCTGAATTTGTGACAAGTCCAATTTTCTGGATTCTTCAACATATTTGATTTGCAAAATCCTCTTATATATTGCAGTCATTCTCATCACAGTTCTGCTGGTTGATTCTTTCAGTACTTCATTGTATTGCATATC
The DNA here is from genome assembly GCA_002018475.1 of Nicotiana obtusifolia. NCBI lineage: Eukaryota > Viridiplantae > Streptophyta > Magnoliopsida > Solanales > Solanaceae > Nicotiana > Nicotiana obtusifolia. Next base: position 112,259 of record MCJB01051552.1, on the reverse strand, counting down.
ACATCAGCGATTTTTCATCACTAATTAATTCAAAATTTATGGTAAAATGCAGGAGATTTTACTAGTGAAGTGGAGAGTGATGGTAAGGTATTTATTAAGGGAATGACAACAGCTGGTGACAGGACTGTCCGAAAACACTCCCAGGTATTCGAGATGCAAACTCAGAACCTTTGTCCAACAGGACAATTCTCCATCTCTTTCAAGCTACCAGGCCCAGTTGATCCTCAACAATTTTCTGGTAATTTCGGCACTGATGGAATTCTTGAGGGAATTGTAATGAAAGCAGAAAGAAAATGACAGATGGAATAGGGTATATTTTTGCTTTTTTCATTATAAGGCTAGTACCTGTACATATTCTCCTTGCTTATGTCCATAGTAGTGTTAATATGGTGTCTTTTCCAGTGATTCGTAACATGATGGAGTGTGACCACAATGCAATTTCAATCAAAAGCACATCCATTTTGCAAAATCTTGCATATTTTGTTCTTTGTCCTGAACTGGAGGGCTGTTCAACACCCCCCCCCCCCCCCCC
>MCJB01051552.1:53840-111707 GCA_002018475.1 Nicotiana obtusifolia | reverse complement strand
CCCCCCCCCCCCCCCCCACACAACATAATGGTTTAAGGATTATTCTTTTATTCAATTTCAGTCTCCAACAAGCAAAAGCTTTGAAAAGCTTTAAAGAATACGAAACTACTGTAGTTTTGCATGACTAAGGGGTTAAACATCTCAAGGAGAAAACAAGGATGAAGTGCTTATTTATGAGAGGTACAAGAGAGTAAAAGTTCCTTCGGTCCTAGCTAAACATTTTCCTCCAATATTCTACATCAATTTCATATGAAAAAAGAAAAGAAATAAACTGGCCTACATGAAACTCGTGTTGACCAGATATTTTCTATTGGATACCATTATATGGATGGATACATATTCCAACTCACTTTAATCACCTAACAATGAACTGAAAAAATGAATTGCTATATTCTTGCTTGGAAACCAATAGGATGTCTAACTGGTAGTCAACGAGGTTGACGAAGCAGAACTATTTCTCCAAATTTTGACATAAGGTGTACTGCTAATAACTGCCAGATGCTTCATCTTTAATCTAGTTACTCATTCAAGAGTTTAGCAGCTCCCACATGGTTCTGCATAAGTGATGGATGAATCGACTGTTCTTGCTCGACGTGTTATACCTCTTTTCAGCACTTCTGTCCCTCTTAAACTCACGCAGAGAACTTGGCAATAACCAGGCTTATTACCATGAATACAATGTAAAGTCCAACTAGACAGAATCCCCAGAATCTTGGCACCCGGAATCTATTCCAAGTTACTACCAGCAGAGATCCCATCAAGCTCAATAGCAAGAATACAAAAGCAACCACGATACTCACGTGGAAGTGAAGTTCATAAGCGTCTGGATATACATCTGCTGTCTGTATAACCAAAGCTGTTCCAAGCCCGAAAAGCATGTTGAACATAGGCCCGGCAAAACATCCAGCCATGGCCATGGCCGGCTGGCCAGCCTTTGCAACAGCCACGTCTGCAACAAGATCACCAACTGAGTTTCCCCATGCAAGTACTGTTAAACCAAGAAAGGCGGCAGGCAGTTTAAGGAGCACTCCTAGAACTGCAAGACAGTTGAGGAGTTCCCCAGCAACTGTGGAGATCCAAAATACACTCATCACAAATGCTATAACAACTGCAGGCATTTGCTCTGTTTTAGGGGCCTCCTTTTCAACAATGAAATGAAGAATAGCCAAAGAACAACTAGCACAAAATACAATGAACCATAGAGGAAAATGGGTGTCCGAGAGTAGAAAAGAGATTGGATGATTTAATGGGACGAAAGATTTGCAGGAAAATAGAAGCAGGAGAGGGCAAAGGGCAATATTGGCAGAAAGATAGAATCTACTCCATTCAGAAGGTGCAGTCTGTGGTATAGTGAGTTTAAGGAGCATTGAGACAGGAAGTTTCCAGATTACTGTGACCTGTCAATAAAGAGAAGGTAAAATGTCAAAATTCATACATTAGAATACAAATTTTATGTGTGCCTAATGGATTCTTCATGAAAGATCTAATCAACAACATGGGTTGCAATAAGCAGCAGACAGTAACTAATTTGGCATGACGCTTTAAAGAGATAGCTGACATAGAGAAGTAAACATAAACAACCGACCACTCTGCAAGATACCTCCGAACCAATGGAAAAAAAAGCATAATCTCCTTGACTAAAAGCGCCAATGAAAAACAATTAGCTAGAACCTAGATGAACAAAATATCTGTACCTAAAGCTGGCACACTTGCAAATAAATTGGTCATGGATCTTAAGAAGAACCTAAAAGGCTTCACAACAGAACAACACTAGAGTACCATGGTGTAGAAATAGAAAGCTGAGAACGTATTTTCACATTAAACACATTCATTTATCAAAATTTCCTTGCTATCTAGGATATTCCTTTTATCACGTATGAGTCACGAGAAATGTTATAGTGATCACAATTCGTATGGCTTAATATCGTGTAATCCAACTTCTTAGGCATACTCTTCTGTTCGTCAATCGCTTGCCGCTTATTCTATTCCTTCCCTTCGCTCGAAAAGCACAAATATGGAGTTCATTCAACATTTTGGCTTACATATAAGGATCTCTTTATGTATGGCCTAGCGGTCCATAAAGGGGATGAAATCCATGAGAGATCAGGGCTTAAATCCTAGCAGATAGAAAAATACTATTAGGGATTTTTCGCATCAGCCTAAATTTTGGTGGACAGATTTACTCAATATCCGTGTTCGCGGGAGTTAGCTGGCACCCGAATAGTTGAGTCTTGAGTGATTCGAAGTCAAAGAAGAAGAATGGTTAAGAGTGAGGTAAAAGGTAGTATAAGAGTGGTTAAGTCATTGATAAGCCTATATGCTCATTTTTGTCATTAAATATAACTATGCATACTACTTTTTTTTTTATGAGCGTGGTATCCGGGCCAGCTTGCACGTATCTCGACACGAAAAACAGGTATCAGGTAACTCTGTCCACCAAGGCTAAAACAAATGGGAAGAAATTACCTAGTGTTTTTGTCTTTGCTGGAAATTGAAGGGTGCATCATGCATGCTTACCTTATATCTTTTTCAGTACGCAATTCTAAAAGGAAGGTTAAGTACACTCCAAATAGATCGATGTCGAACACTCAATCCTTTGCTTTACACTCGCTACAATAACTCAAAAGATAAATATCAGTTGGCCCCTTCTTTAACTTATATCAGTTGGCCCCTTCTTTAACTTCCTCATAAGTAAACTTAAAAAGAGCCAAGCTATTGTCAACTCAACAAAACAAAGCATCTCAAAGAAAATTTGAGCACCAGATGCCTAACTATTCACAGCACATCTTGTAGTACGCATCAACAATTTTTTTTTTATATTCTCTGCATGAATTAATAAAAAGGTAAAGCTTTATACACCCCAAAAACTCTAATGTACCATTCAAGTATCTAATAAGAATTTGCTTGTTACATGAATAGTGGAAGTTCCAAAAACACAGAGAGAAGGAAAATCATCTATACCTGCCAAGCATAAGAGGCTGCATGATAAAGACTAACTAGAATGCTAGATGACTATTTCTTGTATAATGACCAAAAGCTGTGCCTTGATTCATTTCGCCATGGCTCTATTTAGTTATCCACTTACTAAGTTTTTACATCCTAGCCTGGTAGAATCCAAGATTAATACTGAAACTGAAGCCGGAATTGGTTTTATTTCATATATGGTTTCATTGAGCAATAAAGTTCGCATATTATTTAGATTAACTCCCTTATTACAACATCTTGCCACTCTCTAGACTACAGTCATTGCTGAAGTTCCGCACTCAAGTTTCAGAACCTGAAAATGCTAGCATCCGCAGATGGGTTCCTTTTGAGGTGGAAATAAAGGACACAACCACTTAGCTTTGCGCATCATTGTCAACATCATGATGTTCAGACAAAGGTAACCTAGACAAACGTGACTTTTAGCACAGAATGTTGGGCCAATATTCAGTAATCATCCGCACTATGTTACAAATGCAACCTCAAAATTCTGGCAGACAGCACATACTAATATCATAATGTTAGTAAAGTAACATAAATCATCATAGAGTACCAACCTTTTCTCATTGCCACAAGATGGATTGTTTATTAACACTAGGCTGTAACCCACAAAACATATCCTCTGTCAAGCCTCTGGAGCTAGTACAAGTCTGTAGTTTGATCTCAATACCTTAATCGGATTTAATCATATTTCACAGCAATGCACAACAGAACCAAATTGTTTCCTACACAATAGGAATGACGACAATCCTATTACACCTCAATCACTCTCATCAGTTCCTTATGTTATTGTTTATAGTATCTTTTTTGTCCAGCAAATGTTCAATCTTCACCTTCTTAAACAATTGCATACTAATTGGTGTCATAAAAATTAAAGCACACCTAGCATACAGGCAAGGCCACAAACACCAGGAAGTTAAGCAATTTTACCACCTAAGATGGTTCAAAAATGCTCAACAAGATCATCTATCAAATGTCAATTCAATTACCAGGTAAAATGAACAACTCACTAAATCTTGAAATTCCATATGTATGTTTAAGTTAATGAAAAAAAATACCTTTTTGAAAACTTGCGAAGACCCTGTGATTTGCTTCTTTCCATCTTCCACAGTTCCCAAAACTTTGCCTTTTTCAGTCAACTCAATAATCCCTATACGAACTTCATCATTTCTAACCAAACCAACCTCACCTCCAGACTTAGCACCCTTCCTTTTCCCACCACCCATCCCAAAGTCCATATAAAACACAAACCCAACAAAAAACAGATAAAACCCAACAAACCCAATAGCTTGCCATAGGAAAATCTCAGCACTCAAGTACACATAAAAAAGGAACAAAGCAGCAGTTAAATAAAACATCACATCCCTCACAAAAGGAGCAGGATCAACAGCAAAAGGCGCTGCATAAATCGCCACAAACCCAACCACAAAAGCAGAGACAAAAGTCCCTGCTGAAAGAATAGCACCAAATCCAGTTCTTGCTTGGCCTCCCCTAACTGCAGCCACAGATGCAAAAACATCAGGCGCACCATTTCCTAAAGCCAAAAGGGTCACTGCACCCATTGAAGGTGACAGCCTAAGATGTGTAGAAAGCTTAGTAACCACAACAGAGAAGTAATCTTGAGCAGTTTTAATGAGGATGTAGAACTGTAGGAATACACAAAGGGTGAAAAAAGGGATGGAGAAAAATGGGTTTTCTTGGAAGAGACAATAGTGAAAGGAAAAGTAGTTAAAGATTCCATTAGAGTCAGTGAAATTGCAGGGAAAAAGATTGGATTTTTGGATATTGAAGAGGGACCTGTGGGGAGATTTGGGAATGTGATTTGGGGAATATTGGACGATGAAGAAGAAGAGGAGAGTGGTGAGGAGGAACAGTGAGGTTAGAGTGGTGTTGAAGTAGGAGAAATTGAAGGCCATGCCATTCCAGATTATTATTGGAGATCAAGACAGGCTTTTTGATGACAAGTATTAACGCGTTTTCGTTTTTATGGAATTGAGTATAACTTCACTTGCCTGTGAGAATAATGAGATCAACTCGATCCAATTAGGCTGAAATTACTATAAAAAATATAGATTTATTTATAGACAAGACTAATTAATTAGTGTCGAAAATGAAACCTATTCAAAGTTTTGATCATCTCACACAATTTTAAAGGATGGTATGAGAGATCTCAAGGAGCTGTGCTTCATGAACAGTAGATTACACCAAATTTACCTTTAAAGGCTTCTTTTTATGTATTACATAAAGACATATCTGAATGAGAAATTTTATAATTCACCATAAATATATAAAAAAGATAACCTTATAACAGTAATGAATTTTCTTTGTATAATATGAGAGTTTTTCCTGCCGCTATATGATAAGTTGAAAGGCACCCTAACGTAATTACAAGTCAAACTAGTGCAAATTATTTGAGGTTTTATGATTTGATCAGCAAGTTTCAAACAGATCCTGTTATACACTTCAGTGCTTAATAATTATATAGTTTCCAAAATTTGACAATTTCATATGACTGCAAAATTGTATCTTTTTAACTTTAGTTTCTAATTTTATCCTTGGAACACAGTGATAAACTATAATTTTATTTCATCAAAATGACATTTTAGTCATTTGATAAAAGAAAATAAATATATAAAAAAGTAACAAAATCACTAAATAATAGTAGTGACCATTTTAGTAATTTTACTCAATTTTGAAGAACTGAAAAAGGAAAAAGAAAAGTCATAACCAGGTCAGCAGAGGCCTTCAACTCTCAAAATCCCTAAAAAGGCTAAAAGCCTGAAACACAGAGCTCACCCAACACTTCAGGAAAGAAAGTTCAAATGAATTCCATCTTCAGGTTTTTGCCGCTCGCTGATTTTTATCATATAACCCAATATTTTCAGAGTTATAAACTTGTCTGGATCTGAGTATTGCCGGAATATACCTGACCGTTGAATTTCCCATCTTTTCTCCAGCAGCTCTCTGATGGATTCTCACTGGAGGTACTTGAACAATCACATCCTAAGTACATTTTCATTAATATATTGCAAAACTGCTGATTTTAGCTTTATTTTTACACAAGAGGGAATAAAAAATAGAAACCCTATATAAAATTTACTAGCTGTTTTCTGAGTAGACCAAACTCCAAAGTCAGGTGTTGGTGTTCATGTTTTTGAGTGTTTCTGGATACTTTCGTTAGTTCGTAGTAATTGCAGCTACACAGTTGTTTTTCACAGCTCACTTTAGTTAAAAGGCTATGCTGATAAGATCAAATCTTGTTATTAGTTGGATGCTAAAGGTGGAATATCTATGCTATTGAGGCGTATATCTATAAAAGAGCTCCCTTGAGATGACATTTTACTGGTGAAGACTGTCAGAAATTGTTATGGCTAATTCAATGTTGATTGATCCTTTCTGGCTGTGGGTTCTATGTGTTTTGTTGCATTAGGAAATAAAGCCCGAAATGAGCAGTTTGATTACCAAGAATCAATTGTTCATAATGAATTGCCAAGAATGAAAGGTGCATTTTTCTGGAGAAATTTCTTAATCCTACATGGCACGGCCAGTGAAAGGGGCGCACTTGGATCTTCTCTTTGATAGATAAGTGAGCAAAAATTTTCAAAAGAAAGCATCCAAAGGGGATGGAACTGGTTGATGATCAAGCATACAAACGCAACAAATAACTTCTTATTCTGTGGATGCTGAAGCTTTTCTTATTCAAAATATGTATGATTAGTTTAGCGACCATTTAATGCGTGGTTATGGTTTTCTTGCGCTTTGAGAAATCATATAATGCACAAGTAGGAAATGATTTTCTTTCGTAATTTTTAAAGAAATCATGTGTTACTTGTGCATCATATGAACTATACTTGATTACTCCAGTGAAGTTCTCATTACATTGGGTTTAGGTCCTATGGAGAATGAAACCTTTATATGAAAAGTTAAGTATTTTTGTAATACTAGTATTTATCATAATGGAGTACTAATGTTGCATTTCACTCGTGTATTTCAGAGCATCTCACGCTTCTTTGCCGAACTATGGTGAAAATAATGGTTCGATCCCACTGCATCCTGAGCCGCTTAATGTGGCCCCCATTAGTTGTGTGCCATATACAGGCCCTCCTATACCATACAGTTATCCTGTTTCATCCTCAGCAGATATTAATGCGGGTCCAGTTTCAGTTGAAGCTGATACAACTTCATCGTCCAAGCATATCAACTCTCAGCAGCCTGCTGGGAGTCAGCCTGCAATGGTTTTTTTCACTGCTTGTCCAGCCAGAGAGGAATGGGATAATCTTATAAATTATGCTAATGGTGGGATTGCACTTACTGGGTCGGCTTTGTTAGGAAAAGTTGGACCACTTATTGGATCAGTTGATGTTGGTGAATCTGAGGATGACTATGTATTTCGTGTTTCACTCCCTGGGGTCGCAAGGGATGAAAGTAAGTTATGTATATGAGTAAGATTTTCTTAAGTAGCAAATCACCAAATCTTCTTATAACTCTTGCATCAGACCATATTTTGTGTATGGCTGTATGAGCATAAACTGGTTAAAGCAATGCTGACATACCATGCTGACAAATATTCTGTCATTCACCATCTTACTCGGATAAAGTATAGGAGTATAGTTTTACCTTTTATCAAAATGCTAGCCCTTTATTGCATACTAAAACTTGAATATGAAATCAATGTATGAAGTCTATCAAAATATTTATTTTTGAGCATGTCATTACCATCTAGCGAGAAACAGCGGCGTCAGTCCATAAAGCGCTTTGTGAAGTCGGCAATTGTATCCTGGATGAGCGGTATCCAGAAAACCAGGAGGTTCAGACATATAAGCCTCATAATCAAGAGCCGTTTCTTCTTCTTCCATGTAAACTCTAACAAAGCTGAGATTGTGCTGAACTAAACAAGATTTGGCGAATGAATATGAAGGTCAAAGGCTTTGTTATTGAACGTTAGCCATAGAATATATGTATGCCTTCATTTTCTCCCTTTCTATACAGATGAGTGTTCCATTCTTTTTGCTGATGGAAAAATGCTTTCTTTCTAGGACCACATATTACTTGCATGTGCCTTACTTCTTCCCAGCTGTGCAATAAGCTATAGAACTTTATCTTTTTTGTCATTCAGTTGTTTCAAGCAATGTTTCAGCTCTCCTACCTTGATAAACTGGATCTCTCCTTGAAATGCCTCCCTACTGGTGTTTTTGTCAGTACCATAGAACCTATCATCTTATCGGGCAGGGTCTGCTAATGACATTACTTTAAAATGTAATTTCTCTCCTCTCTTACTTCATCGTAAAAAAAAAAAAGGAATGTATTTTCTCTCCAGCTTCTCATATCTTTGATCTCTATACTTCTGTGATACATCAGTCTGACATTTATGTGTAACTTATGTTGATGTGTTATATTCCAAGTATGAAACTTTTATTATCTCACATCAATATTATGTTTGTGGCTTTAATGCATGTTTTTCGTTATAACACTGGCATGCTCTTGTTTTGGCTCCACAGAAGGTTTTTCTATGTTTCCTAACTGATCTTAGACCATCGTTGAATCTCTTCTTTTTATGTTGTCAATGAATGTCGAACTGCATCTATATGAATCCAATTGATAATTAAGAGATCTTCCTGTTCATGTGGTTACAGAGGTCTTTCGCTGTGATGTTGGACCTAATGGGAGAATTGTTATAAAAGGAGTGAGCGTGACCGGAGAGGAAATGGTTTGCAGGGACAATATGGTTTTTAAGATGCAAAGTCAGAACCTATGCCCACCGGGAGAATTTTCCATTTCATTCCAGCTACCAGGACCAATTGATCATCAAAACTTAACTTGTGTTTTTGGATCTGACGGAATATTTGAAGGAGTTGTGAAGAAAAAAAGACAGCAGGTCCTTTAAGGGGCCTGTGACATATTTGGATCATAATCTTTCAGCTTGGTAAGTACCTCTTCAGTCCAAAGTACTTTGTTTTGGAGTTGCATGTGAAAGTTGTGTCCGTGCCCTTCCCCGCATTCATATAAGTCAAATACTAACTATCATATTGACCATTACTATATCAGAACTGATTATGTAACTTCAATATTTAGCTTCTTGATCTGCGAAAAATCATTCTGCATAATTTTTGGTCTGTAAGCATATTGTTTAATGTTGAGCTTTATATTGCTTTGTATTTTGAAATAATTATTCTACAGCATTAATTATTCTATAGTGTTTAATGTTTAAGTCACTTTTCCTGAAATTAATTCTCTGTTTTGCTTGTAGATGGTAGGAGAGAAAAGCTAAATTTGAGAATACCAGGAGCAATGCTGCAGTTGATTCCAGGACCTCTGTGCAGCTTTAAGCCTTATTTTGCATCTTGCTTTAGTTCTTATTTTCCATTGTTAAGACTTACAAGGTCAGGGCTAACTGAACTAGGCCACTTTTACAGTAGGAAAAGATTGTGTCCCCAGCATCTGGGCTATATACTACGCGATTTCACCTTAGCCTCAGCACTCTACCACTTTACCCCTCCAAACAAATGGATTTTGATTTGGTATTCAAAGACCAAGTATGTTGTCCTTGTTAAATTGGTTTGGTATGGTACTCATGTCTAGCAGTTTGCAACAAATTGATAACTTCCCATTCTCTCTTTCACAGGGAGCCCACACTAACGAAAATATATCGAGGGAAATTCATCAAATATGGTTTTTGTTACTGAGAAAAATGTTTTACCTTATGAAATCATTTTTCATATCATTTCAGTGTCTGGGTAGGTTTGGTGATATATATGGATATTGTAGGTTGATAACAGTTCACAGTAGTGAGATTGAATATGAGTTGGGGATATTTGTAAAGGAATTTTTGCTTTTTGATAGAAAATATTTTCGTAAATTTTAATATAAAATACTTTGACCATGAATATGACACGTAATGTTCGTCAGCATAAATATCAAACATCAACTTTCTATTTTTATTGGAAAATATCAAACCTCATTAATGAAGGGAAACAAAGAACTTAAGACTGATTGCATGGAGTACTCTTTACCACGTCTTTAACAATTGACATGTCTTATTCTCATAGCGACATGGATTTTTATTTCTCAAGGACAGGTCATGGAATCATTCGTTGTCTGAACTCTGAAGAAAGTAATTTAGGCCTTTCAATGTGATATTCTGATTCTTTATAAGAGCAATATTTTTCGTAATTCTTAAATTCATTTACAAATAATAGTGTCGATTCAAGGTCTACATCCTAATAAATGTAAATTCGACATCATTAATATATAATTGGACAAAAGCATTCTGAAAATTGAAGAGCAGAAATTTACATTTGGCAAGGTCCTAAATCATGACTATGGCATCGAACTACTATAGGTTCTTCCACACAAATCGAGTCTCATTCCGCAAGTAGTTGTAACAAGATGACAAGCTATTAGAATGAGCAAACCTACTCAAAAGTGCAATTATATTCTCTACTAATACTAATACTATCATGTATGCATGTAAGATCCTATACTGGAGTATTCATGTAAGCAACTTGTATTTAGCAGCAATAGGACTCTGCATTTCAGCAATAAACACCAAGTTAGCCTATACAATTGCCTTTGGATAAGGCCATCTGATCTGATATTGATCTAAAGAATTGATAGAAAATAGGCATATAAACGCAGCGGAAGCAAGCACCCAAGATCATATTCTCACATGTAAACTAGACAAACATAATCAAATACGAGATTGTAACACTAACCTTTTGAAGCTGTTGCACAAGTCTTCAATAGCGTCCGTGCTCTCCAGGTCTACAATCTTCTGCTGTGTATCCTGAAGTTCTATGAACGTAATACTTGAGTGGCAAGTATTCGGCTAAAGAATGAATAATCCTTAGGGTTGAATAGCTTTCTTTATATACACACATTGTTTAGGGTAAACCCTAGCCAAATACGTGTAGCATTTTCCTAACCCACCAAGGATATTATTTTTCCTTTTAATTTCCTTGTTCTAGAATATTGAGGCACAGCAGGGACCACAGATTTAATAACGAGGCTTCCTATTGTGGTATTAATTCGGAATATGAATGAATTAATCCTACCAAAATAAATTATAATTTATTCCACTAGAAAACTGTAATTGCACTCCTCTGTTTAATTTCGAAATCATTCATTAAAAACTTATTTAACTCCCCATGTTAAGATTACAGACACCAATCAAATAAATTAAATTACTGACAATTTAATTCATTGACTAATTTAATCCTTTATACTTCCTCTTAATTTATTTTATGTGACGGATACAAAATTCACCTGCAGGGTTTTCACATGAAAACTTATAAGCATCCATAAAGGGGTATCATCAATCTCAAGGTCAAGACACGGATTCTATCAAGTAATTGTTATTTCACAAATGCACTTTGCCATTATCCAATTTAGCAGGAATACATTAACTCGCAGTTGAGTCGTACCTTTTAATAAATCAAAATAATGAACGAAGCACATTGATCATAACAATCATATCAAGATTAAGAGTATAAGAACATTCAATGAGCTAGAGAGGTAGTTTTATATATTCAGCACAAAAACACTTATCTCTACTTTGTCCGTCCAATACACAAAAATGTACTAGCATAAGAAGTTAGAACTGAACCATTCCCATAATCAAGATAGATTATATTTTAATCTTATGCTACAATCATCAAGATACTTTGCCCAGTTTCATCTTTGATTGTGAACATTAACTTTATAACTTATAAGAACCGACAATTTAATCTTCTATGCATGAGCTAAAGCTCCATACACTAAATCGTCTACTATATAAGTAAAGGGCACACATATGAACAAATGATCTATTTAAACTGAGACTTCATTGAATTGAATAAATAAATAAATAATTGTTCCAAAAAAAATAAAACATAATACTATAATCAAACCGCATGGTTAATAGTATATCCTAGCAATCTCCCACTTAGACTCATAACCATGCATCTACAACTCTAATACCCATTTCTTCTACATGCCTGTCAAAAATTTTCTGCGGCAAGCTTTTGGTAAACGGGTCTGCCAAATTGTCCGCCGATGCAATCTTCAAAACTTTTACCCCTCCCCTCTGAACAATGTCACGAATTAAATGATATTTACGCTCAATATGTTTACTCCTCTTATGGGTTCATGGTTCCTTCGAGTTTGCAACCGCACCACTATTATCACAATAAAGTATAATTGGTGCTTGTACTGAAGGGACAACACCAAGCTCTTTCAGGAAGTTCCCGAGCCAAACAGCCTCCTTGGCAACCTCAGAGGCAGCCACATATTCGGCTTCCATGGTGGAATCAGCAACACATGATTGCTTAATACTCCTCCAAGTTATGGCTCCTCCTCCTAAGGTAAACACATGTCCTGAGGTAGATTTTCTAGAATCTCTATCTGACTGGAAATCTGAGTCTGTATACCCAATGAGTACAAGATCGCTTGACTGAAAAACCAACATATAATCCCTAGTCCTTTTCAGGTACTTGATTATATGCTTAACGGCAGTCCAATGTTCTTTCCCAAGATTAGACTGAAATCTGCTAACTATGCCAACAACAAAGCAGATGTCAGGTCTAGTACATAGCATTGCATAAATAAGACTCCCTACAGCAGAAGCATAAGGGACCGCCTTCATCTTCTCTATCTCATCAGCCGTATTGGGAGACTTATCCTTGGATAGAGAGATTCCATGCCTAAAAGGAAGGAATTCTTTTTTGGAATCTTGCATGCTAAATCTGGCGAGAATAGCATCAATAGAAAGTGCTTGAGACAAGCCTAATATCCTTTGCTTGCGATCTCGCGTGAGCTTGATCCCAAGGATATGAGCTGCATCTCCAAAGTCCTTCATATCAAAATGTGAGGACAACCACTCCTTGACTGAATTCAACATGCCCACATTATTTCTTATGAGTAAGATATCGTCTACATACAGTACCAAAAATGCTACTTTTTCTCCATCCCATTTTTTATAGACACAAGACTCGTTTTCACATTGATCAAAACCGAAAGTCTTAATCGACTTGTCAAAACAAGTGTTCCATTCCCTAGATGCCTATTTCAATCCATAAATGGATTTGTTCAACTTACATAGCATGTGCTCATCACCGCTCTTCTTGAAACCGTCTGGTTGTGTGCCATATAAGTGCACTCATCAAGACTTCCATTAAGGAAAGCCGTCTTGACATCCATTTGCCAGATCTTATAATCATAATGAGCAGCAATAAATAAGAGGATTCTTATTGATTTAAGCATGGCTACCGGTGAAAAAATTTCCTCATAATCGATCCCTTCTTTCTGAGTAAACCCTTTCGCAACAAGCCTTGCTTTAAAAATTTGCACTTTTCCATCCACTCCTCTCTTTTTCTTATAGATCCATCTACAGCTAATAGGTTTGACTCCCGCAGGTGGTTCCACAAGATCCCAGACTTGATTGGAGTACATAGACTCCATTTCAGATTTTATAGCAACAATCCATTTTTCAGCATCTATATCCTGTAGTGTTTCGTCGTAATTTAGAGGTTCTATATTAGTCTCTTCAGGGATCCTATCGTAAGATTCTCCCAAGAGTACATACCGAGAAGGTTTTTTAATAATTCTCCCACTACGACGAGACACTACAGGTGCATTTTTGTCCACGACATCATCATGAAGAACTGGGTGCTCAACATTATTCTCCTCACCTTGTGGTGCCAGGATTTTATGAGATTCTTCTTCAATTGCAGGTTGCACAATTGCAGGTTGCTCAACATTACTCCACACTGCTTTGGGGCAGCGAGATGTCGGGCAATGCCTCTTGTGTGTTCTCTTGCCTATTGACATTCCTCCCACTACGAGAACGGAGTGGTAAATCAATACTGGCTGCCGGGATATGTTTTGGAGATGGATCTTTTGTTATTTCTTTGCTCAATTCCTGTAAAACAAGTTTGTTTCTAGGAACATGGTTTATTAAATAATCCTCTTCCAGAAATTTGGCATTTGTTGTAACAATCACCTTATTTTCTTTTGGACAATAAAACAAACCTCCCTTTGTTCCTTTTGGATATCCAATAAAAACGCACACCTCTGTCATCGATTCCAATTTATCTGTTTTCCCTTTCAACACATGTGCTGGACAACCCCAAACTCGAATATGCGTAGACAAGGTTTGTGCCCAGTCCATAATTCTGCTGGAGTTGAAGGTACTGACTTGGAAGGAACCAAATTCAGAATGTAATTAGCTGTTTCTAAAGCATATCCCCAAAAGGATGAGGGCAGGTCGGAATAACTCAACATTGATCTGACCATTTCCATAAGGGTTCTATTTCTTCTTTCTGCTACACCATTTTGTTGTGGTGTTCTTGGAGCAGATAATTGAGACGTTATTCCACAATCTGATAAGTATCTAATGAATTCTGCAGAAAGGTATTCACCATCGCGATCAGATCGCAATGATTTGGTATGTTTATCATGTCGTTTCTCCGTTTCTGTCTTAAATTCTTTGAATTTCTCAAAGCACTCAGACTTACGGCGCAACAAATAAATATATCCGTATTTGGAGTAGTCATCTGTGAAAGTCGCAAAATACTCAAAACCACCTCTTGCTTGTATATTCATAGGTCCACACAAATCGGAATGGATTAATTCTAACTTATCACTGGCTCTATTTCCTTTTGAAGGGAAGGGTCTCTTGGTCATTTTTCCTTCTAAACAGGATTCGCAGGTTGGTAGTGCCTCCACTTTCAATGAACTCAGGGGTCCATCAGAAACCAACCTTGAGATCCTATTTAGATTTATATGACCTAGACATAAATGCCATAAATAAGTTTGACTCAATTCAGAAATACGCTTCTTTTTACGTGGCAGGTCAACGTTATTTAGCTCTTTCGGTTGTAGCACATCAGGAGAAATATCAAGTATAAACAGATCATGTACTCTGGCAACAGTGTAGATAAAAAGTCTATTGTACTTAATAATAGCAGAGTTATTAATAAAAAAGACATTATAACCAGCATCTATTAATCTCGAAACTGAAAGCAAATTCCTTCTAATGGAAGGTACATATAAAACGTATTTTAAATTCAAAACTCTATCACTACTAAACTCAACTCTAATATATCCTAATGCTAAAGCTGGTGCTGGTTCGCTATTGTCTTGGAAAACGCAAACTTCATTCTCGCTTAGCCGTCGCGTTTCCTGAAACCCCTGCAACGAAGTGCAGATATGATTAGTGGCTCCCGAATCTACACACCATGACATGGTAGAAACAGCCGCTAAACAAGTTTCAACGATATTTAAATATGAATTACCTTGCTTATTCATCTTAGCCAGATAGGCGGGACATTGTTTCTTATAGTGCCCAGGCTGCTTGCAGTGATAACACTTGCCCTTAGGCTTGCTTACACGACTAGCAGCACCTCTGGGTGCCACAACCTTGCGAGCCTTTTTCTTTTTCTGTCCGCCTTTCGGCTTATGAACTGAACCTTTCTCAACAGTCATTGCCATAGCAGGGGCTTGTTGCTTGATAATGGACTCCACCGCCTGCAGCTCATTCAACAATTTCGCCAGTGACAAATCCATTTTGTTCATATTGTAGTTCAAGCGAAATTGCTGAAAACTGTCAGGCAGAGTCTGCAGGACCATCTCAAATTGAGATTCCTTATCAATCACAGCTCCAAGTACCTCGAGTTCGTTCTGAAGACTCATCATTTCAAGTACATGTTTCCTAACCGAAGATCCTTCAGCCATCTTAGTGTTCAAAAGGGCTTTCATGGTTGTCTGCTTAGCCGCACGATTTTGCTCTCCGAATATCTCTTTGAGATTTTCAAGCACATCGTACGCAGACCCCATTGACTGATGTTGATGTTGCAAAACATTCGCCATGGAGGCAAGAATGTAACATCGCGCCATCTCATCAGCCTTAACCCATTTGTCATAGGCCTTAATCTGGTCTTCCGAAGCATCCTCTCCAGGTTTTTCTGGGCACTCATCAATCAGCACAAATTTGTAACCTTCAGCAGTTAGGACAATATCCAAGTTTCGTTTCCAGTCAACATAATTCGGACCCTCTAACTTGTTTTGGTTCAGAATAACAGTAAGTGGGTTGAAAGAAGACATGATTAATCTGGGAGATATAATCATCAAATAGATCATTAGATATGCTGAAAGAGTAATAAAATTCAAACTACACATCACACATAAAACCATGCTTACCGAACAGTTAGATTCGATAGGGAAACTTAATTATTCATGAAAAATATATGAGTTATGCCAGATATATTACCCCATAAAAACCAGAACCAACTCAGATGGAGAGTAAACTGATAATTTATATTAGGTAGATATCACATTAAATTATCCCTAGTTCCATTGAACCAACGTGTAACTCAGTTGGAGAGTCAAGACAAGTTATCAATTAACTAGGGATTACAACACAGTAATTAACCATAATGAATCTATCCGATGGGGAGGAAGACCGATGTCAACACATAAACTCATTATATTACTGCTACATGCAATGGAGACCATAGAGAATGAACCCTAACACCATTATTTGTTAAAATAAAAATTTTCGTTAACAAATTTTTTTTCGAAAACAGAAAAATGCCCAAAAACCCATCTAAACGACCCCAAATGGCCAAAAAAGGCCCTTGGTCACAGCAAAGCAGTGAGTATTGTTCAGTGGACCGTTTCCGATGAACCTACTAAATTTCAGGTCAATTGGAGTTCGTCAAAAAAAATTCAGAATTCCAAAACTATGACCATTCGGTAAAATCGGTTTTGTCGTTTTAGGGTTTCAAAATAAAATCAGATACGATCATATCACATATTATTTATACTGATGTAACAATATCCGTGATTCCAGAAATCATAAACTGCATAATCAATTTCGTTTTTCATAAAACATCATTGTTTCTAACATGACAAACATGCATTCAAAAACAACACCAATTCTAGGGTTTCTGTTTCATGAAGTAAAATATTATTTATACTGATTCAAACAATATTCGTGGTTCCAGAATCTCGTTTTTCATAAAATATCATTGTTTCTAACATGACAAACATGCATTCAAAAACAACACCAATTCTAGGGTTTCTGTTTCATGAAGTATTACATTATCTAGTTAGATGTAAGACGACACTTGATGCCAATTGATAGAAAATAGGCATATAAACGCAGCGGAAGCAAGAACCCAAGATCATATTCTCACATGTAAACTAGACAAACATAATCAAATACGAGATTGTAACACTAACCTTTTGAAGCTGTTGCACAAGTATTCAATAGCGTCCGTGCTCTACAGGTCTACAATCTTCTGCTGTGTATCCTGAAGTTCTATGAACGTATTCAGCTAAAGAATGAATAATCCTTAGGGTTGAATAGCTTTCTTTATATACATACGTTTTTTAGGGTAAACCCTAGCAAAAAACGTGTAGCATTTTCCTAACCCACCAAGGATATTATTTTTCCTTTTAATTTCCTTGTTCTAGATTATTCAGGCACAGCAGGGACCACAGATTTAATAATGAGGCTTCCTATTGTGGTATTAATTCGGAATATGAATGAATTAATCCTACCACAATAAATTACAATTTATTCCACTAGAAAACTGTAATTGCACTCCTCTGTTTAATTTCGAAATTATTCATTAAAAACTTATTTAACTCCCCATGTTAAGATTACAGACACCAATCAAATAAATTAGTTTACTGACAATTTAATTCATCGACTAATTTAATCCTTTATACTTCCACTTAACTTATTTCATGTGACAGATACAAAATCCACCTGCAGGGTTTTCACATGAAAACTTATAAGCATCCATAAAGGGGTATCATCAATCTCAAGGTCAAGACACGGATTCTATCAAGTAATTGTTATTTCACAAATGCACTTTGCCATTATCCAATTTAGCAGGAATACATTAACTCGCAGTTGAGTCGTATCCTTTAATAAATCAAAATAATGAACGAAGCACATTGATCATAACAATCATATCAAGATTAAGAGTATAAGAACATTCAATGAGCTAGAGAGGTAGTTTTATATATTCAGCACAAAAACACTTATCTCTACTTTGTCCGTCCAATACACAAAAATATACTAGCATAAGAAGTTGGAACTGAACCATTCCCATAATCAAGATAGATTATATTTTAATCTTATGCTACAATCATCAAGATACTTTGCCCAGTTTCATCTTTAATTGTGAACATTAACTTTATAACTTATAAGAACCGACAATGTAATCTTCCGCGCATGAGCTAAAGCTCCATACACTAAATCGTCTACTATATAAGTAAAGGGCACACATATGAACAAATGATCTATTTAAATTAAGACTTCATTGAATTGAATAAATAAATAAACAATTGTTCCAAAAAAATAAAATATAATACTATAATCAAACCGCATGGTTAATAGTATATCCTAACAATAATAATTTACTAATCAAATTGATGGGCATAAAGTGCACAAAACTAAAGAATCAGCCATCAATATATATATATATTCAATTCTTGGTGTTACTGCTGAATATAGTTACTTCAGATTACCTATGATCTAGCTAATCTCTTTTAAGGTGGCAGTACAGATATAAGATACCCTAACTCCATGATAGAAGCTAAATTTTTGGACTTAAATTTTGAAACAAGAAAGGTTAGACTTGGACAAATTCCTCAAACCGACGAGACAAGGGAAAAAAATGCCACAATTCAGTTTCTTTCGTACGGTGCGAGATATGGAGGCATAACTGCTATGCCCTGCACCTCTTGTGGTTGGTCAGTATTATGAGAGTAAGAGTAGTTGGGGCAATTAACAAGAGTAGTTGTGCTTTGCTATCTATGGTCACTTTAAGGCACATGAATGCTTCAATTCGAGTTCATCCACTTGGGTTTTGACACTTCACCACCTTTCTACATCATCGCCACTCGTGATGTTGGGGAATAAACTGTTCGTGGACCTTTAAACCTAACAACTTGAAGTTTTATGTCTCATCTATCCTACCAAGTTAGATATTTTGATGAAGTCCAAATAACAAGTGTAAAGTACTAACGCAAACGCTTAATGACCGTAAATCATACAACAATGGATGGATCGGGAAAAGGTCATTACAAAACTAGAGGAAATGACACCCGCAAGTACAGTTGATCTTGTATGAGTGTTAACACTATATTTAGTACTCCATGTAATAATACTAATCATGCTTTTGGGAAGAAATGATTAATTGGTTTCTAGAGGACTAAAAGTAAGAGTGGTTCCTAAACTAATTTTGTACTCTATTTAATTCAATGCGCGAAAGGGACATTCTGTCTTTTTAGACTAACTACGCCTTTGTCTTGGTGATGGAACTATATATAAAATATATTGCAAAAGAAGAATAAAGTGCATAGTTCAGAGTACAGGAAATTAAAGGGCTAGTATAGGTGCTGAAAATATGGTGAAAGAAAATCCACTAACTGGTGGATCAATATTTGTGGAGAAGAGAAATCACTGTGTCATTTATCCAGCCAATGGAAGTATGGTAGCAGAGTCTGTGGAAAGAAGAAATAAGAACTGGTAAAGTACATATTCTCTTTGTTTGTCTCAAGCGATACTTATTTAATAGTTAATCCTCTGCAGTGGCTAATGAATGTAACAACACTGGTGCAGGTTTGTCCAGACAGAAATTCCAAGTGATTTGATAGTACAAATAAAAGACAAAAGCTTCCACTTGCATAAGGTACAGTTACACTGTCCATTTCTCTAATTGAGAGGAAAAATCCCAATGTCCGAACAGCACATTAGAAAAAAGTTCAAAATCAAACCACCTTTTAGCTTTCTGCTTGTTTTGTTGCGGAGGATCGTGAATTAACTATCACACAATCACACACAAAACAATTAGAGGAAAACAAATAACACAAGTATTTAACGAGGCTCGGCTAAACCTAGTCCTCAGGGAAGAAGCCCTCCACTGTCAATGACAAGAATAACATAAAACCATTTCTTATAGGTTTAGGACTGCTTCAACCCAACAACATGTCTTGTGGTGATGTTTTCCATTCTTTTCTTTTTAAACCAATATTTGGTAAACTAGATGGAATAGCATTCTTAGAGGTATAATTTTGATGTACAAAGTATAAATATGCTTTCTGTGGAACTTTTTTTCAGTTAATCTTTTTCATTTTGCAGCTCTCCATGGTTTCAAGAAGTGGATACATTAACAGATTGGTATTTCATAGGAATGGGAACAACATTACTACAATTCAGATTGATGCAATCCCCGGTGGGACTACTATCTTTGAATTAGTAGTGAAATTTTGCTATGGACTGAAGATCAAAGCTACAGCTTCTAATATCGCGCCACTGTATTGTGCTGCTCATTTCTTGGAAATGCATGATGATCTTCACCAGGGAAATCTAATTTCTAAAACAGAGGCATTCCTAAGTTATGTAATCCTTTCTTCATGGAAAGACACATTTAGGATATTGAAAAGCTGTGAATCAGTTTCTTCTTGGTCTAAAGACTTGCACATTGTCAAACGTTGCTCGGAAGCCATTTCTTGGAAAGCCTCCTCAGAAACTAGCTCGAGTAGTATAGAAGACTGTGAAGTTTTAGTGAATCTTATGACAGATGATACGACCAAGTTAAATGCCAAAAAGTTGAGCGGAAATTGGTTTTTCAAGGTCGTTGCATCCCTAAGAATAGATCATTTTATCGAAGTAATCACATCGATGAAAAAGAGAAACATTAAGCCAGAGCTTATAGGGTCATGTATAGCTCACTGGACAAAGAAGTGGATTTCTCAAATCACAGGTTCAAAACAGAAATCGAAAGATCAAGAATTGTCCATCCAACTACACAGAGTGACAACTGAATGTTTGATAAGGGTACTTCCTGTTGAAGAAAACTCAGTTCCCTGCAATTTTCTGCTTCATCTTTTCAAGATTGGGCTTATTATGAATATTGATCCCAGATTACAAGATCAACTCAAGAAAAGAGTAGCTTTCTTGTTGGAAAGCTGTAGTGCTAAAGACCTTCTAGTAAGGAACAGCACAACTCTTTTCGACGTGGATATTGTTATTCAAGTAGTAGAAGCTTATGTCTCGCTTGCGTCAAATAATCCCAACTCAAAAATGTCTGTTGTCGGGAGGCTAGTAGACGATTACCTTGCCCTCGTATCAAGGGACGAGAACCTTGTAGTGAGAAGCTTTTACTCTCTTGTAAATGCATTGCCAAAAGAAGCACGATCTTGTGATGACAACCTATATAGGTCGATAGACATATACCTCAAGGTATGCTATAGTGTATTCCCTCATTTCCTCCAATCTCAAGAAATTTGATTAAGAGTTTGATTCAACTATAATGGAAATGAAATGGCTTGTTGCAGGAACATCCTGACCTAACAGAAGAAGAAAGAAGCAGCATATGCAGAAAAATGGAGTACCACAAGCTATCACAAGAAGCGCAAACACATGCCATGAAGAATGATAGGCTGCCGGATAATATCAGGACACAATTTATACTTGTTGAGCAGATCAATATGACAAGGTTACTAACTTCAGCTGGTTCAAGTTACCAAAGGACTAAGTCACAGACAATAATGAAAGTCAGCAAAGGTGTAGGCAAGAGTTGGATGAATTCCTCCCAAAATGAAATGGAAGTGATGAAACAAGAGGTTGAGATGTTAAAGGCTCAAGTTGGGGAACTGAAGCAATGCAGGATGGAACTTCAAAGGCAAACCAAGAAATCTGTTTTTTGTTAGTTCGTTACGTTTCATGTCTGCTACATATCTGGTTCCTTGAGTCTGACCATTGTAATTTTTTTTTCCTAATTTCGAAGTGTTTTTGGTTAATCAACCTTAAGGTGCGGAGTTATTTTCAAACTTTGGATTAGTAATAATTTTTTTTTTTAAATTTTAAAATCAAATATGCAATATTTAGCTATATCGTAAAAACACTTAGGTCAACGGATCGAAAATGTTACTATATTCTACTAAAGAAACTCTTAATATAGGCCAACCTTCACGCTCATCAAAATATTTTAAATATTAGAATTTGATTTTAATTGGGAGCTAACAATGTCATCTTTTCGTAAGTTAGTGGGACACTACATAATTACCATCTAAAATGTACAAAGTACTCCATTTTTCATTTTATGTGTCATTTTTTCTTGTTTATTTATTTTCAAAAGAATAACATATTTTCTTATTCAAAAATAATTTAATTCGCAAACTTTTACCTATACTGACATGATTTTAGAGTTAAATTATTATTTAACTACTATCATATTTAAAATCACTAGCTTCAAAGTTATTTTTTTAATAAAAAATTGATGACCTCACACAAAATGAAATGGATCTTAAACTCTATTTTTCTTTCTAACAAGTGATGCGATATTTGTTGGAACACATGTAACTTAAATGGGAACATTCAACAACTTGTTGGGGGCGCGGTGGGGTTTGGGTTAGTTAGAAACAAAGGAAAATAATAAAAAAGGAATAAATTGGAGGAGTTCTTTTCCGAATAGATTTTGGCAGTTGTCCATGGCTGAAGACGGACGAAACGCGGCGGAGCTACCGGCCTCCGACCCAAACCCGTGCCCTATTTGTCTTGCCCCAGTTACTGAAGAGTCCTACTTGGATCAATGTTTCCGTACGCCTCCTTTCTTTTTAGTTTTACACACATCTTCCTGTAGTTTTTAAGTAAGCAGTCATTATTAAATGCAGTTTCATAAGTTTTAAGCTCTAATTCAGGGAGTACCTTTTATATACTTTGGCCCCTTTTGCATAATTATTAATAAGTGGCATTTTGCTAAGTAATTGTAAAGCGTATAAGCTGTGGAAGAAAGCTATTTACGGATTGTTTCTGAATAAATCAGTTATTAAGTGCTTAATCCATCATGTTATTTCTGCAGACAAATTTTGCTACAACTGCATTCTGCGTTGGACAAAAGTCGTTACAAGCAAGCAGTCTCGTGCGCCTGCTTCAGTAAAGTGTCCTTTATGTAAGGTCCGAACTTGTTTAATCATTTTTGTTGGTTCCTATTTCTTCTAATTGTTCTTAGTTTCATGAGCATTAGTAGAATAGATTTTCTCAAGAATGGGTAGCAGTTAATTGTTATTGGTATAACTACATTTTTTTGGGCATTGATTGATGAACTACTATTAGCAATGATAGGATTCCCCCTAGATGCCACACCTTTCACGTGAGAGCACTTTAACTTTGCAGTTGTTAGTAAACTGTATTCGAAAATAATTTCTGCAAAAAGTAAAACAAAACAGAAGCAGAAACAGAAACAGAATAATTAAAAGTTTCGAGCCCAACAGAAAATTGTGTTTCCTTACGGAATTTAATTACCCCACTGTTACCCAAGGTTATTGGATTAATTCTTCCCATGATAGAACGGAACAAATATTCTGTAATATCGGCAATGGAAATTACATAACTTCATCGAACTCAACAAACGGCAGTAAACCACACTGTTGCTTACGTTTTGCTTTGGAAAAATAATGCAGAAATGCAGAAGTGAGAGGGGAGAGTTTGCAGATTTTCGGTGTTGAAAAATGAGGCTATTCCTTTGTATTTAAAGCCAACAATTTGGGTTTCAACAGGTGCCAAGATACCTGTTCGTTTTGAGAAGGTGTGTGCGCGAATCTGACCGTTGGGAAAATTAGAAAAATATTAGAAAAGAAAATAAATAACGGAAAAACGAGAAATGAATTTGATCCAAAAAGTTATCAATCAATCAATTGACCGAAGCCGAAACCGAAGCCGAGCGAGCGACAACGCGAGGCACCACTTCTTCTCAACTCTTTAAGAGCTAGAAGATGTGCTTCTATATTTTAGCGCAAAGATTTTCTTTCCATTTTTCTATGAGGGACAAAGTGCATTAGTAAAGGAATACTACAAACTTTTCGTTTCTCTCCAAATCTTTTCCCTCCATTTCCCATTCACACCTCTTTATTTAAATTAGATAAAAAACCCAACAGCAGTTACTTCAAGAAAAATGAAACATTTTTCTGCTAAGATGGATTTGAGAGGATTCCAGTACTTTAATAGTGTGTCAACACTTGTGAGGTCAGACCATGTGATTACTTATTTGGTCTTACAAACTTTTTGCTTGATCTGAAGAGTTGTCATGGAGCCTTGAACACAGTGTGGATATACCAAAGTGGATTGATCATAGATGTGTGAATATATGCAATTTGTTTGTAAATGTTTTTCTGAACTTAATCAGATATTGGTCTCTTTAGAACTCTGTGTTGACTTTTGTTTGCCTATTGTATGTTTTGGAGTAGCTTGTGTAAATTTTATTGGTGGGGAAATTTTTACGTATGTGGGAATTGAAATGAAATTGGCATGGATTCTTTTTTCTTTTATCTGATCTTTGATGTACTGTATCAACATTTTGTCCAAAACAAAACGGAGGCACAAAAAGGCACGACATTAACCATTACAAGCAGTAATATTGTTAAACCTTAAAAGCTCGCTAAAGCTCAAGTTACGTGCCTTGCCTTTATCTGAGCCAAGTTGCTAGGCATGCGTCTTGTTAACCAGTAACTTTCTCATTAAGAGGCAAGCACTATACAATAGATATAGTTAGCAAAGTGATACATTTTCATGTTGCTTTTCTGGAGGATTCTATATTTATTATACTTGTGCTTTCGATGTAAATTGAAATCACTCTATATTTCTGACTCTTCTAATAACTTACAATTTTCTCATTCTTCTATTATTAATTTAAAATTATGCTGGATTTGTTTCTTTCAAATCAACGCTCTTCTTTATGCAGACAGAGAATTTTTCTATTATAAAGAGCTATGGTGGAAGGTTTTTTCAACAACATTATGTGAATGAAAACTTGGACAATAGGTAGCAGAATCCTCTATGCTTCTTCTGCTTTGTATGTTCTCCCTTTGTTTTTTACTATTCTGAATTAACTTATTGTTTGACATTTGCATTCCAGTGTGTTCTTCACAAAAGCTCACAAGTATAGATTGCAGTGCTACTATACTAATGAAGGTAGAGTGCTTTCCATCACTGATTTACATATTCTCCATTTCTAGTGGATATCTTTTATGAGATATCACCTTGCTTCCAAGAACATAAAATTGGTAGTTCTGCAGGGGGCTTATTTGACAAATTCAATGTGCCACGTTATTGGAAGTTCCACAAGTATCTGCAGCCTAATCCTTGGCTTATAAGTTGGTTGAGAAGAGAAATTCAGGCTGTGACTCAGGTCCTTCAAACTTATCATTTTCATTGTTTAAATGTTGTAATCTTCGGTATAGATGCACTTCTAACTCAATCTCTTAATGGCTTTTGATTATGAAGGTCAATAAAGGCAATGATCCTTTGGATAACAAAAATGAAAAGCATATTTAATGATTCCGAGAGAAAACAACTTGCTGATTATTATTGTGTGCTAACTTGTTTCTTACGTTCTTTGTCTGTGTTTATAGTGAAGTATGGAGGTGAAAACTCTTCATTTCCAGAATGAACAAGTTTTTTGGGTTCTTTGTAAGGTCGAAAGAGTACCAATTTGCAACCAATAGGAAACTGTTTACAGAACCGGCATGTCCGTGGGTATTTCTTAGTCAATCTTTAGTTAATCTTAAGTTGAAGTGGATGTTGGTGTAACTGGACAAACTTTTCCACTAAGAGTCAGAGGTTGAAGTCACTGGGATCAGTGGCGGAGCCAGGATTTTTATTAAGGGGAGTCAAAATATAAAGAAACAAACTCACCAAGAAGTCAACGGGTGTCATTATATAGTATATATACATGTTTTTAAAAAATTACTGAGCTAAACAGTGTAATTTTCCCGCGACGGGGTGTCGGTTGACACCCCTTGGGTGCATGTGGCTCCGCCACTGACTGGGATTTAATAATCTCTACAATGTAGGGATACATCTGCCTAAGTTGATGTGAATCTTGGTGTAACTGGACAATGTTTCCACTCAGAGTCAGAGGTTGAAGTCACTGGGATTTAATAATCTCTGCAATGTAGGGTTACATCTGCCTACAATCCCTAGTCTGATCCATGGAAAATCTTCTTGTGACTAGTTGTCACCAACAACCTGTTTCTCATCTTAGGCAAGTGACTTCCTATATGCCTATTTTCCTCCACAAATAGTAAAAGTTGCAACCGTAAAGACCTTATATTAAAAATAATTCAACATAAATTGATGCCATTTTGGTCCCAATTTCTCATAAAATGATATGTAAACATTACGAATTGGTTAAAATAGGAATTATTCTAACATTCTTTCCTTGATTGTGAATAAAAATTGTAAAACGGGACCATGGAGAACTTTGCTGATTACTTGATTATGTCATTCTCATTGCAACAGTACATCAAAGTATGACTAGGTACATACTAATATTAAATTGATAATTCAATAACTCACTCATCCTTGTAACATCACAAACGTTATTTTATAACATTTCTGCTAAGTAATTCTTTTCCGCACCATGCAGGAAGAAGATGTAGATATTATTGTACATCATATACTTGGTGTGATTGATTCATTTAGAAGGTAATGTATAAAGTAAATTTTTATAATCTGCATGCATTGAACTCGCCAACATCAAGCTAACCTCTTTGTTTGCTTTCACCTCTTTGGGAAAACTAAATGACATGTTCTTGAAAATCAGTTACCTAATATTATTGTGTTATTGTTCTCATGTTCACTTAATTGATCTTCATTATACATTTTCAGTATAACGTGAATGCTTAGACAACTGTTAATGATGCAGAAACGAGCCAAAGCAAATAAAAGATACTCCACAAGCAAAGCAAGAAGAGTTCAAGATCATGGTGTCTGAAGCAGCAAGACCTTTCCTAACTGGTCGAACTGATCGATTTGTGAACGAGTTAGAACTGTTTCTAGCTTCATCTTTGATTATTGATGCTTTTGATAGTGTTTATATCCAACATTTGGGTTGGAAAATTCCTGGAAAGATGGAGGAGGGTGAGATAGGGGAACCAGTTGAACAAGGCCCTTTAGTTCCCTATTTATACTTCTTTGATGAGGATTCTGATGGAAATGAATAGAATACTGTCCTTAAATGTTAAAGGATAATATCCTCACTTGCCAGATTTTAGCTGGTGCGCGGTTTGTCAACCCTGGATAATGTGTTTTGTTATTTCTCAAATCCATGGTTTTAAACTCTCGCACACAGCTTGATCATCCATGTTTTCAAATTACAACAGTTCCCGATTTACTTCGGAGATTAGCTTGCTTAAAATTGTTTACGTTCAAAATTTTGCCTCTATCATACAACTACAGAAATCAATTTAAATTAGTGCAAGGCATGTATAGCTCATATGTAGTTGTTCTTTGATTTGTTTAAGTTCCACTACAATTTTTCAATTGATTCTGAATACATTTCCACATAGTTTTTATGTGTTAAAAGCAAGAGATACATAAAAGGTTAAACAGGCATGATTGGCAGGCGTCAATATGCTACATGACTTTGATAGCCCTATATGGCAGGCGGCAACAGTCCAAATAGATGGCGTTTTGCGAAGAATCAATCAATATTCTACTTAGTCGGCCAATTGCCCTAGTTTAGCAACAGAAACAATAATCAGAGCGCACCATGATTTGTAATATGATTAGTTGATCAGGATTTATAAAAAAAAACTGTCTCGTGCATTAGGGCAAATCTACTGTTACAAGTTTAGCTGAACGCAATAACTTTTAACTAGATTTTATAAATATATTAAAATTTTACTAAATATTTGACTTTGACTTATGATTACTCTCCATACAATAAATATAATTTGGTGACACCAACCACCCGTCCATCGTCCATGATGGGAGTAATATTTTTTTTAACACCAAAAGGAGGAATCAGAAGGAAATTTGTGCATAAATCGACCTTTCTAATAAAATTCTCCGCCATAACCAACCAACAAGGTAGGCAACACTCGAGCAGTCCAGCAGTCAGGATTCAGCTGCAGCAGCCATTCTCGACCAACCGCAGTCCCCTTCTGACTCAAGACCATCACACACAGTTAGACCTATATATAGGCACAGTTTCGTATCTGGACTAACAGAAAAAGGGAGAGAGAAAATGGAGGTGAGAGCAAGAGCCCCTGGGAAAATAATATTGGCTGGAGAACATGCTGTGGTTCACGGATCAGCTGCCGTTGCCGCCTCCATCGATCTCTATACTTACGTCTCCCTTCGCTTCCCTACTCCTGCTGGTATACATTCTATTCCATCCCTCAATTTATTTATTATTAACTGTAATTATGATTTCTCAATCTAATTTGCTGCCTATAATTCCGTACTGAGGTTGCTCAATTTCATAAATAATGTGTTTGAGGCTTTTATTGAGCTGAATGTGATGGTAGGGTATTCCGGCCTGCTAATTGACATTTGATAGTAAAGCTCTTCAATTTTACCCTTTCCAGTTCTGTTCTATTTCCTTCTTAAAATATCCAACCCTTACTTCGTATCACTTAGTTCAATTAATACTTAGACATTGTTATCGTCCTATATGATAAGAAATAACCTTAGAACACTATCCTCCCACTTTATCGGTTTATCCTACATCTTGTATGGTTATCTTATACTCCATTTGCCAACTTTTATATCTGATCAAATATTGGAAAATGATTCAGAAAATGATTTTCGAAAGAGACATTGAGTTTCGTAAAAATGTATAATTATATAATAAAGTGTATGTGTATGTATACTGATCATATTATAGGCTTTTGGTTACTAAATGGGACCGGCTGATTGGTTTATGTATTGCCTATGCTCATTGTTCCCTGCCGTGCTTTGATATTGAGATGAGATCTATCTGGAGTTTAAACTGACCTCTAGGATATGTGGCATATGATGGATCTATCTTTACAATGGATGAACCAAGATAGCAGTCTGAGAAAGATGATAATTGTTAAAAATTCAACTTTTACTCTAAGCAGATTATTTTTCTTTGTAAGACCAAAAAGAAAAAATTGCTTTTGCCCAAACTGTTGTTTCCTTTTCATGATAATCCTAATATGTTTACTGGTTTCTTCAGTTAGTTTTCACTAATGCGTTTCTTTTCTTCTTAATCTCTTTGGGGAATAGACAACGACGAAACATTAACCCTCCAGCTTAAGGATGTGTCATTAGAATTTTCCTGGCCAGTTGCAAGAATTAAAGAGGCTTTTCCAAACTCGGAAACTCAGATTCCACCTTCCTCGTGCTCACTAGAGACTCTTAAATTAATTGCTTCTCTAGTTGATGAGCACAACATTCCTGAGGCAAAGATAGGGCTCGCTGCTGGTGTCACAGCTTTTCTTTGGCTGTTCACCTCAATCCATGGGTATTAACTTCAATTTCCTTTACTTGACCTCTTAATATTCTTAAAACAGGCTTCATATTATCACATTGTCTTTCGATGTAATTGCCTAATTAGATGCAAACCAGCAAAAGCAGTGGTCTCTTCTGAGCTTCCACTGGGATCAGGCTTGGGTTCGTCTGCAGCTTTCTGTGTTGCACTCTCTGCGGCCATTCTTGCGTTGTCAGATTCAGTAACTATGGATTTCAGCCACCAAGGTTGGCAAGTATTTGGAGAGAATGAGCTGGAATTGGTGAATAAATGGGCTTTCGAGGGAGAGAAAATAATTCATGGGAAGCCATCTGGTATTGACAACACAGTGAGCACGTATGGTATGTGACGATAGCCATAGTTACTATATCTTCTTTATTTTTATGATATGTTAAGCAATCACAGAACAAAGAAAACACCAAGTCAAGCTGAAAAGGGGCATTAATGCAGGGAAATACCTCAACTTTTTGCGTAATCGAGTGAAATGCATATATGCTAATTTGTGATTGAGAAGTGAGAAATAGGTATGAATTTAGAGTTAATAAGCAATTAGCAAAACAAAGAAGATATCTTAAAGAATCTGTGGATGCCAGTAAGAAGAAAAGGTACGTGATTAACTTGAAAGCTTCCCAATTTTAAACATTATACTTCAGATTATAAATAGTAGAACCATAGTCCACTATAAGACTTTTCAGTTTATATCTGTTTAGTCACCTTAAAATGACTCCAGAATAACAGCTTAATCTAAGGGGAATTGCATTTTTCAGAAATTTCACAAAAAGAATTCATTAGGCTTGTTAAAAACATTCCTTCCCTATGTTAGACCAGCAGATAGTTTTCCGTGTTCTCCTACCTTTTTGTAAAATTTGCTTGCTATATTCATCTAGAACATCTACTTCAAACAGTTGCACTGTGAAACTAATTATGCTTTTGGAACCATGATATGAATGTGTTGCACATCTCTCCAAAATGATGCCGCACCCGTGTCATATCTTCCAAAAATGCACTTCGTTTGGAGGATCCTGCACGCATCCGGCGAAATTTCTGGAGAGCCCGAGCAACATAAAGAAGTATCATTATTGATCTATGAGGAATTAGTGAGATTAATTATGGCTTTTAACTATGTTAGCAACACTTATATTATCTTCTATATAAGCAACTCTAAATTTCTCTAGGTGTCTCAGATATTTGTCATATGATAAAAGTCATCTTCAGTGTTTGCTTGAAAGCTATATCGGTTATAGTGCCAGAAACGAGAAAAGTTTGTCCTCATCACACCAGAATCAAACAAGAACAGGAGACTATGTAAACATTAAGCTCTTTCCCGTATTAACAGAGGAAGTAACTTGAAGCAAGACTGATGTCCACCGTAAATAGGTCTTACTACTGTTGACAGTGAATTAACTTTTGATTTGGACTCATATTGCATGGCGCAATATATAAAAGAAACCTTGTCTTACCAGTTAGGTTATGTTAGTTTTCCACTTGTTTGAGTCTTCAGCTATTTAGACATGATGGAGGTGGTCGAGGCAGAAAATTTTCATTTTCAGAAGTGGGCACAGTCAGCATGGAAAAGATCCTAGCAGTCACAATATAGAACATATGCAGATATTTTTTGAGATGCTAATAGCGAATATTAACATATAGTTACTTACATTTCTTTTTTTTCTTCACCTTGCACATTCAATATTGCTCAATTATTAAAATTTTTTGTTTTCAGGGAGAAGAGAATCTCTCTCTCTTCTTCTTTTGCAATTCTACCAATTAAACTTTACATATATGTCCTGTTTATATTCAGTGTTACAAAACATACAATGAGGTCTTAGATCCATTAGAAAATCTGAATTTGCTATTCTTGAAGATAAATGAAATCTAATTAGAACAAACGAGCTATTGTAGAATTGACTCCTGCATGGCAATGGAAGATCTATTCTTAGGGAAGCTCCTGAGTCACAATGTTAATCTCTCTCATCATTGGCAGTTTTTTGACATTCTTCTCCTTTTATGTGTTTTTTCTTTGGGAGACGTGGTTTGGATAGTCACTTGCTCTTCATGTTCCTCCTTCTAACACCAAGGTATTTGTAAAGTAATGTTCCTAAATTAATTTCCATGGTAGATTTTTCTTCTATTGTTAAGGAATATAGAATACTTCTAATTTTCAGAACTCTATGGAAAGATATGTCAGGATTCTAATAACTTCACAACCTATAAATGTTACTTACAGGAAACATGATCAAGTTTAAGTCGGGTGCTTTGACACGCCTCAAAACAAACATGCCACTTAAAATGCTGATCACTAACACAAAGGTCGGGAGAAATACAAAGGCACTGGTAGCTAGCGTCTCAGAAAGGACCTTGAAGCATCCGACTGCTATGGCTTCTGTTTTTACTGCAGTGGATTCGATCAGTAGTGAAGTGGCTGCAATTATTCAATCACGTGTCCCAGATGATCTAGCCATAACTGAGAAAGAAGAGAAACTGGAAGAGTTGATGGAGATGAACCAAGGATTGCTTCAGTGCATGGGTGTTAGCCATGCTTCTATAGAAACTGTTCTTCGAACAACTCTAAAGTACAAACTATCTTCCAAGTTAACTGGAGCTGGTGGTGGAGGCTGTGTTTTGACATTATTACCAACCCGTATCCTTTCATTTATCTTCCTTCTGATAAATGCTTTTTACTCAGAATGTGCTTTTTATACGGTATTTCCGTTCATTATTGATATTTTTGGCGTTAGACTTAATTGCTCCAGGATGTGGCTTTTCATCATTTTCATTTTACCTTTACACTCCATCTGCTTTATCTGGGCTGCATAAATGCTCTGCATTGGCTGATTGGGTACTGGATATCCGATGCATTGATTAACGTGTCTACTTCGTCATACTGTTTTTCATTGATATACACGGGTTTCTGTAATAACTGATGAAGTTCATGCATACACGTAAAGTTTAGGTCCCCGAACATTATTCTGAAAGGGTAAACAGTTATTCACTAGGACAGATCTCTATATACCTAGAAAATTTGACCTGTGTTTAAGTGTGTCTGAATTTGATTCTTTATCACAAGCACCATTGCTTTACATGGTGGCATAAGCAAAAGCTTGTGGAACCAATACCTTATCTGAAAGTAGAATTGCAATCCTTGCTTGACCTAAGGAAGGTCAGGAATTATATGATATTTGCTTCTACACCTACTCACCGTTCTCACATCCTTTTTGTCCAACTATTAGTCAAAATTTTCATTTTCTGCAGCTTTTTTAGAGTGTTTTATATCCATCTCTACTTTGCTGATATATGTACTTGGTCTTTGACCTCTCTTGATAGTCTTCCCTATATATTGTATATACCATGTACTTTATATGAGACTTGCTGCCGAGTTCCCCACATTTGATCTTTTAGTCTCTTTTAACTTTCCTTGACGACAATTTCCAGTTCTGTCAGGAACAGTTGTTGATAAAGTGATAGCTGAGCTAGAAACGTGCGGATTCCAGTGCCTGCTTGCTGGAATTGGTGGAAATGGCGTGGAGATTTTATTTAGTGGCACTTCCTGATTGTGATACCCATAGGCAGCGACCCCGCCATCTACGTACTGGTCTTTGAACTTGGAACATTGTAGAAAAGATTTTTATACTTCTCATTTCTTCTTTCTTCTTCCCTTCCATCTTTTGTCTAAAACATCAATTGCAATAAGAAGATCTCCAGTTTTGATGGTTCGAAAGGATACGGTTACACTAATTTTCATTCCGAATTTCTTAGTTTTTGGACGTTCCTCCTATTTTATATTTATATAGTTGTTGAATCTTCCTAGTTCTTAGATCCTTTGGCTATCTATGGTTGCTATCAGTTTCGTCCAGTATACTGCGGTTGCTATCAGTTTCGTCCAGACCATATTTAACAGTAGCGGAACTTTGTTTTAAGCGCAACGCAGACACAGATAAGAGGCAAAAGAGAGTTTGAAGAGAGAAGTGGAGTATCATTTTATTGACGCCACTCTAGAACCATGGTACAAAACATACAAACTCACACTTCGTACATTTAAAACTATCACAAAACGGATCCCAGCTTTGCATGAAACGACGATAAGACTCGCAAAGAGGCTTTAACCATTGACAATGGTCCCACCTGCAAAGCCAACAAAACAAATTTTAGACCCCAATCTAATGGGACGTATTAAACATAACAATGCAGAGCTTGGCTATGTAAAGGTTCAAGTTACCATTAGGGTGGATGACTTGGCCAGTTATATAGGAGGATTCAGGGCTAGAAGCCAGGAAAACATACGAAGGGGCCACCTCTATAGGCTGACCAGCCCTCTTCATTGGCACTTGTTTCCCTAAATTCGCACTTTCCTCTTCAGTAAACGAAGCTGGAATCAGTGGTGTCCAAATTGGACCAGGGGCAACGCCATTAACACGTATTCCCCTCTCAACAAGCTGAAGAGCAAGTCCTCTAGTAAATGCAACTATTGCACCCTTTGTAGCTGTATAATCAAGAAGCTTGGCATTCCCCTTGTATGCATTCACTGATGTTGTGTTTATTATGCTGCTACCTTCCTTCATGTGTTTCAAAGCATGCCTGCATCCAAAACATCATTTGGATTCTGTCAAAACGTTATTAATCCCATTTAACAGCGTCCCTAAGCTAATTTTTATGTTATAATATATGTCCTAGCAGCAAAAAAATATCAGAATAGACATGGGCTGTTTTAGAGAGAGGGTTACAGCATTGGTTCTAAAGACTATTTTAGAATAATACCAACCTAGTGACAAAGAAGTAAGAAAAGATGTTAGTTCTAAAGACTCTCTCAAGCCTCTCCTCATTGATCTCCTCAACAGAGGTAGCCTCGTACTGCTCTGCAGCATTGTTCACCAGAATATCAATTCGCCCATAGGAATTCACAACCTCATCAACCACCTTCTTGCAGTTGTCATCAAATCCTAAATCAGTCGGCACCGCCATTGGATCCTTTGCATCAGTAGCTTTGGATTGTCTTACCAATTCAAGTGTGTCTTGCGCATCTTTCTCTTCTTGAGACTTAACGTAAGTGAAGGCCACGGTTGCGCCCTCCAGGGCAAAGCAATGGCAGACTGCTCGTCCTATGCCAGAATCGCCTCCTGTCACCAGAGCTACCTTGCCCTTCATAAATGATCATAGATTATTTTTCATATTAATTAACAAAATAAAGTAATTAAGAATACTACGTATTCACTAAACTAGCCTATAGAGGAACATTCTCCTAATACATGCACATGCTCTATCAACGTACACCTCCAAAATTGTGGTATGATATTATGCCTTCTTCATCTTTTGTTCGATTATACAAGATGATCTTCCATAATTAGAAAGTATGTGAGATCAATAACCTAAATAAAATAAGACTAGTTATTTGTAATACGTTAAATCCTGCTAATTTTGAAACTAAAGGCAATAGTAGTAGTTACACTTGGAGGAAAGGAAATGAAGTAAATGAATTACTCGAAGCTTGTTGGCAGGCTTATAATCCTGGCTAGAATGGTGCGGAATGGGGTCCATGACATGTTCTTTGCCAGGCTGAGTTTCCTGTTTCTGGGGTGGGAATGTTTGGCCACCAGACGCCATTGATCTCACTATTACTGTCGGAAATCTTTTCTTTGTGGTGTTATTTCGAGTAGGGAAAAGGAAACTGCAGGGAGAAAACTGATGAGTGCTACGGTTTATAAGGTGAGTGGTGAAAGTGGACGATAAACCTCGAGTCGAAGAAGGAATTAGAAAACGAGAGAGTACGTACATATACGTGGTAAAGTAAATCAAAGGAGTGAGTGAGGAAGAACAATTATTTGGGAAATTAAAGCTGTTTATATATGTAAGGAGGAAAACGGTGGAAGAGTAGTACGTGTCTCGTTCAGCCGCATGCAGCGGACACGTCGGTAGAAACGGACGTCATATGGGCTTAATTTGGAGGACAAAGAGCTTGATCCTCTTATACCATTGTCTTTTGTGTTTTGTTGGATAATTGTTCTTCGATTGTTGTTGACTTCTTGTACATGTTTTTTTTATCGTTGTTAGAAGTAATTAAGAAAGAAAAAAATAAAGAGCAATCTGCATTAACGTTCTTCTTGATTACTCCACTTTTGAACTTTTTTAGCTGCGAGCATCGTTTGCGAATTGCGGGGATATTCATTAATTAGAAGTAGTCTTGTAGAATTAATTAATGAAATGTCATCCTTATGGTAAATAATAATACTCCATTCATTTGTCTGAAAAGAAGGATTAACGTAGGCGATCATTTTAGAAAATAAGGATTAATAAACAGATTGAATGACAAAAAAATAAAAATTAACGTGCCCATCAAAGAATGGTGCAATGGTTTAGTGTTAAATGGGAAAAACTCTAGATTGCATGCTAGAATACTTATCACTGACTCACAAAGTGTTGACATAAATAATTAGTGAATAGAAATTAAGCATTTTACTAGAATCTATTTGACCATCCTTTGTTTGTGCGATTGTTGCTTGAAGAATCACCATTTTCTTCTCGTTTGCTGCTTTCAAGTCTTAGATTCTAGGCGAGGTATTATCGTTTTCCTTCTTGAGGATCATCATATATAGTATGGCATATATTCTAGCTGCTTCAGTTGTGTTTAGTTTAGTGTTTTCAAAACACATACTATACAACAGTCAACAGATGTTGAGGATTAATTTCTTCCAAACAATATTCGTGTATCTGAATCTTTTAATTTTACATCCAACTGGTCAGTGTACGTGATAGAAATCCAAATCGGTAGGTTCGTCTTCAACTCACCATTTGGCCGGAGCGAGGACTGAACATTTATTTCTGTTATCAGCCTTCAAAACATGAGAATTAATTAATGACGTTTCACGTTTCAATAGCAATTAATTTGAAGTAACAAATTCCGATTAGTCACACCTTTTTTCTGCTTTTTTTTTTTTTTTTTTTTCTGGTATAAGATTGTATAACATGAAAACCAAAACTCTGAATATATGACCTCAAACGTCATAGATCTTATCCCTTTTGATAAATAAAAGAGAAGTATTCAAATCTCAAGAGCTAGATAAGACATATAGGTGGATGTAGAGATGATATATAATACTTCTGGAGTTAACAGGTGCCACTAAGACGTATGTTTAGAGAAGCTGTAAGAGGTTACTTTCTGCGTCAGCTGCTTTGCATGTTCGCCACGTTTAATTTCCCATGCAAATTTCGATACGGCGCTCAAAACTTAACACTTTCCCTTTGCTCTGACGATAAGACTTTGGCTTCAGAGAACTAACCTTATATCCGCATAACTCTCCACTCTACTCTATAGCTTGTTTTCTCGATTGTTCTTCTATTCTCAAGCAAAAATTAAATCTGGCAGTCTTATATTCCACTTTAAAACAAGAATAATTAAATTGATCAAGTGATATCTGATCAGAGACAATGGCGTCACTTAGGGTTCCTCCTGCTGCTTTTTTGTTTCTGCTTGCTCCTCTTCTTATCTGGGCTCCCGTGAACTGCGATGGTGCACACTCTCTCCCTCTCTCTTTCTTCACATTTTTTTGAATCTCATTAAGGCTATTAAGCTTTGTATTTAATTTATGTGCACTAACAGTAAAATGAAATTTGACTTGTCTTCATTTTTTTATTACTAATTTCACTTTTATTTTGAATACGATGTGATAGTGTTTTACACAATATAACTATGTATAAAAACTGAACGAATAAGATGCTTTTTGTAATTCTTTAGTTCGCAATAAATGGGCTATGAACGTACGGTAGACAATTTGGAGCGCCTATTTTGTGTTGCTTGTCAAATAACGCAAAAAATGATCACATATTATGGATGTCTACTCTTAAGTAATGTGAATATTAGCAAAAGATCTTCTCTAATTAGCGTTTGGTCCTTCATTATGATCTGATTATACACATGCATTGGTTCAACTTTCAACGCCAAGATACTGGAGGAACGCTTAGGTAAACGTATATGCAAAATTTGAAAAATGAGTATGTGTTTATATATAATTATATATAGAGACGGGTATATACATATATAATAGGTATATAATAGGATCACAAACATTCTGGATCTGCTGGCTTGAGATCCATGTTTGTCATCGTTTAGAGATATATAATTAATTTTTTAATTTTCAATTTGTGTTGATAAGCAGATGAAGAGGGCCATGTCCTTTCAGGGATCAACAGTTACCGACAATCCCACAACTTACCAGCCCTAACAAAGCACGACAAAGCAGATTGCCTAGCCGACGAAATAGCGGACGAGATGCAAAACCAACCATGCCCCAGGGGTGGCATTACCCCAGGTCCCGCCCCTCAATTCGCGCAGTACCCTAAACTCTTGGACAAGTGCGACATAGACATTAACACGACAACGGATGGCGTTATCCTCCCAGTGTGTGTCCACGATCGTGTCGCGACCCTCGTGCTGACCAACTATACTCAGTCCCAGCATGCGAGGTTCCTAAACAATTCTAAGTACAGTGGAGCTGGAATTGGCACTGAGGATGATTGGACTGTCCTAGTCTTGACCACGAATACTGTCGGAGGAAGCTTTGCTAGTGGAGCTACTAGTTTGATTAGTCATGTGTTTGGTTGGAGTCGTTATAATTTGATGTTTTCATTGTTAGGTATGTACCTAGTTAATGTTTATTAGTACGACCGTATCTGTATTCGTTGTGTCTTCTGTATGTGTGTGTGTATATTGCAAGGGGTTCGTGTGGATCAATCTTCATGTGCTTTTTATATGCATGTGGTAACTAAGTAATTTTTAGACTGAATTAGATAGTGAATGTGTGTAATTGCAGTTCTAATTACCTGAGATACTGAATGGTTCCACGAAGAATAGTTATGAAATTGTTCCTTCTTGTCCAACAATTCTTTTAGCGGCAATTCGGGTAAGAGTATTTCTTCTGGACCCAGGGGCGTCTTTGCTTCTCCAAAAAGCAAAATCTTGAGATCTATAACTTTTTAATATTAATTTTATGATTTTATTTTTACTTAAATAATATAGAAGTTGTAGCAAAAAGTAAAAGGTTTTAATTTCGTGTAAGGTTATATTAAGAATGTAGTGAGTTTTTTCAGGTCTTCATCAAATTCTTAAAGCGGTAGGGAAAGAATAAAATTTGATAAAAGAATTATTATCTACTTTTATAGTCGCTTTAATTAGGAAAACAGTAAATAGCTTTTTACGCTCTTTTATTTTGTATAATAACATAAGAACGCATTAAACCTATTTTTCAAGTTTACCAGTTTTTAATTTTTATATTCAGATTACAATTGATTTGTAGTTCTGTGCAATATAGGGGTGCATCTTTTAACATTGAAAGACTACCACGTTTATTAAAAAGCTAATCAATATTGTAAACTCACTATTTTTTTATTCATTATTTGATTGACTTAATTAATAAGAAATATTATTTTCTTGTATGTTGCACTAAATGTAGTAAATCTCTTAAGTTTTAATTTTTTTTATTTCAAGTTTATTACAGAAGAAATATTTTAGGATTTTAAATTAAATTACTCAAATCTTATATTAGTAAATAAATTTTTCTAATAAGATTTAAGGTAATGTATTGCAAACACATCATCTATATCTTATTAACGTAAACTAACAACGACGAAAATAAATAAGTATTATAAATAATCGTTTGTTATGAATTTTAAGGTTTTATTTAGTTTATAGTATAAATTACAAGTATGATTTTATTACGCGCCAAGACCAGGAGAAGTTGAGAAATGATGGATTTTATTACTCCAAGACCAAAGTAAGTTGTAAAAAGATCCTAATGAACTTTGTTGAATTTGCTGGATCTTGGGTGAGTCTGCAGATCTTTCATCCGTAATTTTGTTAAACGTTTCAACATAATTAAAGAAATGATCAAAAAGATACTTAATTATTTACCACTATTGCCAGGGTAGAAATAATGGCTGCGAGAACATGATCTTCAGTCACCGGAGGGTTGCTCTGACGTTGGTATCTCTTTAAGTTTGACATTATCGACCTGCGGTTATCTTCGAACTTTTTATGTCGGTGTTGGTAGTCGCCATATCCGAAACTGCTACTCTAGTATTGAAGTCGCCACGCTCTCGAAAAATTATCAACAACTTGTGATTGGAGGAGTATTCCGTTCGTTTTATTTTATACAGATATCATAATATTTTATTATTTTATGTAATGTACAGAAATATAACATAATTAAAATCAAAAGATATACATCGTATAGTAATCAAATATATTGTTTATTCCTTGTTTAGTCTTTATTAAATTAGCAAGTACTTAGTACGATACATTTACTAATATGACTTTTTATTAACTTGTCAATTGACTTAGCATTTTAAAAATACTTTTAGTTTTTTTATACTTATGTTATATTTGTGTATGGCAAAATCAGGTTTTTTCATAAAAGAACAGATCGAGGTTGAATCTCGAGGTCGACCCTCGGCACCGGTTAGCCGACCAGTAGTCGAGACCACATGTCCGATGTAGGAGGTCGGAACCATATGATCGGTGCTCGGACCGATATCCGATATCGAGGTTGGAACCAGAGTTGAGGCCAGGCTCGATATGGCGATCGATGGGCCACGTCGAGTTTCACCTCGTGATGGTCGATATGTCCGTTGCGTTAACTGCCAACTCATATTCAAAAGTCAATGATACTGCTCAAGCTATACCAAACGTGCAGGGCCCTCACCTAACCTGCAGTACCTTCACCAAATCCGCAGGACCTTTACCAAACGTGCGTGGGCTTTACCAACTATGCAAGGACACTGTGATGATTGTAAATGACACTTTATGGGCAACAGGGGAGGGGGTCAGATTTCTCCTATATATATTGATGTACTAGATTCAGAAAAGTCCCCCGGAACATTCTTAAGAAACAAAGGCAATATATTGATTTCCCAGCTTTGCAATTATACTCTATCTTCTAAGTGTTGTA
Organism: Nicotiana obtusifolia; assembly: GCA_002018475.1. NCBI lineage: Eukaryota > Viridiplantae > Streptophyta > Magnoliopsida > Solanales > Solanaceae > Nicotiana > Nicotiana obtusifolia. The sequence continues at coordinate 71,521 of MCJB01051552.1, read as the reverse complement.
TTCTTTCTCTTTTTACATCTATTCATTTACGACCAGATTTGTCACTTACTTATTGATTCCCACGCTTAAAATTCAATTGATTTGCTTCTAATTTTTGGGGCAAACAATACTGTTCAAAATTCTTCAATTATCTAAATTTAACAATAATTTTCTTAAGTTTTATTTATTTATTAATTAATTCAAAATATAAATATTATAAAATTATCTTTATCTCCCTCTTTTCGTACATTTTTTTTTTGGGTAACTAACTTATTTTTATTAATCACCAAAGAAATATTTACATTCCCATAGCTAGGCTCACACAACTAGCTATGTCATTAAGCGACTGCAGGATACTGCACAGTCATTTCCGGCTAAGTTCTAAAAACTATCTGCTAAAGAAATTTCAAAAGGACAAAATAACCTATTCAAATTGGAGACTATGCAGATAGGTTCTGGATCCAGATAGCTCTCGTGCGTTGTATATAGCAACCTCCTTTGCAATAATTTCCCATTGTCTGCTTCTTTTTTCAAAAGCTCTAAGGTTCCTTTCAATTCAAATCTGAAGCATAGCTTCTGCAAATACCATTTTGAACACTTGTGCCTGCTGAGATTTGCCTTTAGAACATGTGATGATCCACTGGTTATGTTGTGCCAATCTCTGGTTCTAGGGCATTGAAGTTGCATCAATTGAAGTAGTTTGTTCCAAACACTTTAGTGTATTCACACTTCATAAATAAGTGTTCTCTATTTTCCTCCTGCCTTTGACAAAGTACACATTGGGTATCCACATTGAGTCCCCATTTACACAACCTATCAGAAGTTAATAGCTTTCCATGCATCATGAGCCACATTGAAAATTTAGCTTATGGTCGCGCTGCATTGTTGAACAATAAGCTTTTCCATTCCACTCGACTGTAATCACTAAGCAGAGTCAAGGATATTTGCCGGATTAAACTTTTCTTGAGTGACTGTGTATACTGTTGATTCTCTAAAACTACCTTAGCCTCAAACATTTTTCTGACCATCCAACAAGCTTGTTGTGGTGTTGTCCAATTGGTGAACTTCTGCCCCTTGATATAGTATTTGTGAATCCATCGAATCCACAATTTATCCTGCTTATGTGCCAAATCCCAACAAGTTTTGGCTATTGCTGCATGATTCCAAATCCTTAGGTTGCTGATATTGAGTCCACCTTCAGCCTTGGGCAGACACATTCTATCCTGTGCAACCAAAGCTTTTTTTTGTGATTACATTGCCACTTGACCAGATATATGATCTGCATATTCCTTCAATCAATTTAACCACCTTGGTAGATATCACAAACAGCTGAGCCCAGAAAGTCTGAATTCCAAATAAAACACTCTACACTAACTGTACCCTCCCTGCATAGGACAAAGTCTTTGCAGTCCAAGAAGTGATCCTTGCAATCATCTTGTCGATAAGGGGTCTCTGCTGCAGTATACTGAGTTTCTTTGTTGATAATGGAACTCCAAGGTACTTGAAGGTTAATTCTACAGCTGCGAAACCTAATTGCTGCAAAATCTGCTGCTTATGCTCTGTAGGAACTCCAACAAAGTAAACTTCACTTTTGTTCAAGTTTTCCTGCAGTCCAGATGCCTGTGTGAATTGCAGAAATTTCTGTTGTATTGCCTTTATAGAATTGATATCACCTCTGGTAAATAGCGGTAGATCATTTACAAAACTAAGGTGAGTTATCCCCAGCTTAGCACATCTAGGGTGATGTTTGAACTCTCTAAATTTCTTAAGACAGTTAAGATTTCTGCTTAGGAACTCCATTACAATCGCAAATAAAAAAGGTGACACTGGATCACCTTGTCTTAATTCTCTAGCAGTATTAAAGCCCATTAACAATGATGCAGTCGTTGACAGCTTGAATACATTCCATTATCCATGAGGTAAATAACTGAGGGGATTACATCTCTTCCATGACTTATTTTATATAAGGCCATTCCACATAATCATACGCCTTCTGAAGGTTTATCTTGATCATGCATCAAGGTGAGATATGTTTTCTAGAGTAGGCTTTCACTAGTTCATAAGCTAGGATTATATTGTCTGCAATTCTTCTTCCTGAGATGAATCCAGCCTGAGCTTCATTGATGATATTGGGAATGACAGCTTGTAGTCGAGCTGCAAGAACCTTAGAGATAATCTTGTATAGCACAGTGCAGCAGGCAATTGGTCGAAACTCCTTTACAGTTTTAGGCATAGCATTCTTGGGCACTAATGTGATGGCAGTGCAATTGATAGCTCTGTACATCCTACTTGTAGAAAAGAAATCTGCCACATCTTCTATGACTTCCTCTTTGATAACATGCCATGCCTTTTTGAAAAAGCATGCATTGTAGCCATCTATTCCTGGTGCTTTATCTTCTCCAATGGAGCATAGTTCTTCATAGATCTCTTTCTCAGTTACATCTTTACAAAGTTCCACTCTCTTTTGTTGCGAAAGCCTTGGTCCCTTTTGCACCACCAACTTGTCTATTACAGGTAGTGAGTGAGCAACAGTCCATATCAGTGATTTATAGAACTCAACAATCTCCACTTTTATAGCTTCCGGATCAGTTAGTCTACAACCTGCAAGTGACTGTAGTTCCTGAATCTATTTCCTGTGGACCCTCTCCTTTATCACAATACCTTGTATTAGAGTCTCCTAACTTTATCCATTTAGTTCTAGCTTTTTGCTTTAAGGCTCCTTCTTCTAGCATATCCCATTTTTCTAGGCTTTGAATAAAATTCTTCTCCTTTTTAGTCAGCTCGTGTACACCTAGCATATCTTGAATCGTACATTCTTTTTTACTATAATATTTGACTAGTTTTATCATTTTGTGTTTTACTAAAAATTTAAATAATATAATTTTTTTTTGCTAAATTATAATTTTGAAATCGAAAAGTATATAGAGATAAGCCTTTTATTATTTTTATAAAAAATCTACTAATAGTTTTAATAATTAATAATTTATATTTTATATATAATATGTTATCTTATGTATAATATCCTAATAGTTTCTTTATATTTTTGTATTTTTTATTATAAAATTATGAGTTTTATTTATTAACTAAAAATTCCTACATGAGAAATTTAATTAGTATATAAATTTTATGCTATCGCTTGATTTTTTTTTATTATAGTATTCTTCCTTTATGACTGTTTGTTTATTATGATTTTAGTTATATGTATTTGTACAACTTTTCTCATACTAATTCTAATCATAAGTCTTATAATTTTATATTTTCTCACAATTTATATTTTATTTCTTTTTTGTTCATTGTTATCTAATTGTATTATCCATTACTTAATATTATTAAATTGACATATGAATTTTAATAAATTACCAGCTTAGTATAATAACTACTCCCAAATTTGAATTAAAATTTTTTTATTTCTTTATTTTAATTTTTTTATTTTAAAATAATTTTAAAGCTCTAACTTGAAACTACTCCCCAATTTGAATTGGCAACTTTTTATTTTTTTAATTTTATTTTTTATTTTAAAATAATTTTAAAACTCCAAATTTGTTGGAGATTTGTCCTAATAATATACACTTGTCGTCCTATTGTTGTTCCCCAATTTGAATTGGTAGTTTTATTTTTTATTTTATTTTATTTTTTATTTTTGAAATTATTTTAAAACTCCAACTTGAAATTACTTCCCAATTTGAATGATTAATTTAATACTTATATTCTCATTTTTTATAGATAATTATAAGATATCTATATTTATTTAATTCAAGTAGAGTAACTAATTAGTTCAAAATTTAAAATTCAAAAAGTTTTTTAATTAGAAAGGTAGTTTATTTCGTATTAACAATACCACTTGGCTTTTTGTGGTTATGCCACTTGTCTTAATATAGTGTTTTTGCTTCTCTTATTCTCTATAAATAGATTATTTGACATTCCTTTTTAGTATGTTTCAGAAAGTTTATGTTTAAATATTATTTAAATTAATTTTTGGGTATTTTACCTTAATAAATTAATTTATGTCATAAAATGTGATGGTATAAAAATCAAATTCTTTTTTAAGTAGGCGTATTAGTTTTAAATTAGAGGAGTACTTTATTTGTTTTATTTTATACTAGTCGTTCTGAACGTACAACACAAAATGTGATGGTATAAAAGTTAAATTCTTTTTTAAGTAGGAGTATTAGTTTTAGATTAGAGGAGTACTTCGTTTGTTTTATTTTATACTAGTCATTCTGAACGTGCGTTGTACGTTTATCCAATATCATTATTATAAAGTTTGTATTGCAAAATACTGAATTTTTATCATATGCATATATTAAGATTCTTTTTGTAGTTATAAGAGCGTTTGGATAGATATATTTGCAATTCAATGTTTATTTTACAAATTTAACTATTATTTTAATTTTAATTTTAAATAAAAAAGATTTTGAACCTAAAATTTAAATGAGTATCTCGAGGAAGTAATGTTTCACTCACAAAAATTTTAACTTCTTCTCTAAGTAAAATTCAAACACAATATCAACTTTAAATCAACTCAAAATACTATTTTTCAAACTTCAACTAAATATGGTCCAAACATAACCATTTAAAATGAATCAGTTATCAGTATATGCTGTTAACAATCGTAAAATGAATATTTTTTTGCTGGATAACGTTAAAAAATACTTTCAAAACTTTAATATATGTAGAAACTACTAGGAGTACTATTGCTTATGGAAAAAAAGAAAAGGCTAACTGCGAAAAGACACCGAACTGAGTGTCAATAATGACACAATCGCTATAGGTCCAAATTTTTCTTCACTTCGAATTTGTTTCCTTTTTCTTTTTGTTTCTCAATCTTCCTTTATTTTCTTTGCTTTTTGAATTTTGACAACTATGAGCAAAATATTACTCTCTGTCAACCCTCCAGCCTTGAAAAAAATACGAAAGAATTTTAGTTTATAATGTGAGATTTTCAGTATCACACAATAACAAATAAAAAAATTAGAACTCATGAAGTTATGCATAAAAAATGTCCAGAACTGAATTATAATTCAAAGAAAGATTTAGTTTTTCCCGATTAACTAAAATATTGTCGATTCAACATCAAAAATACCCGCACTCTCCCCTCAAATTGAAAAAATACTTTTTTGACTATTCAATGTACCTTTAAAGTTATTTATCAAGTCGATAGAGGTATCTTACCTCAATAAAATAAATATAGATAGAATGTTTCTTCCTTGTGTCGTGCTGCTTTTTTCTAACCAAAACAATAGTGACTCAGTAGCGTAATATTATCAATATGTTGCTATTAAACGATATCTACATTTTCGCCATCACTTGCATAAATATTGTCGCTAAATATGTCTGTAGAATTTTTTTTTAAAATGGTCTAAAATAGTAAATTTGTGCGAAGAGAATTTTAATGAAAAAATTGGAAAGAATGTAGGTGACGTGCTTCAAGAAAACTATCTTGAGGATAAAAAATTTCCACTCAGAACAAATGGTTTACTAAATATTCGATACCCAAAATTGTCATGACCCAGCCTAGGGCCGCTACATATTACCGAAAATCCGACACTAATCATGAATATAACTGATAAACTGAACAAGCATAAGCATAGATGATAAGAACTCTACAACCTGAAAAACCGACAAAGCTAACAGAATTATAAAAATATACTAACTGCGCAGGTGCATATCTACAGGCCTCTAGGAGTACTGAACTGAACAAGTACCCAAACTAGCTGACTGTACAAATACCAAAAGATAAGTAACTCGGGAAGTAAGAAGAGTGACTCCAACAAATGGTGGATGGCCTACTTATGTGGCTTAAGCACTAATCTATTTGTACCTGCGCGGCATGAAAATGCAGCACCCCGGAAGAGATGTGAGTACAATATGTACAAAGTATGTAGGGTGGAAAGCATATGTAAAGCATACTAAAGTATGTCGGTAAGATTTAAATCTGAATATAAGCTGAAAGCTAATAAAGAGTCTGAACTAGCTACTGATCTGGAACTGAACCGAAGTTTAAGCTGAAACTGCGCTGAAACTGAACAGCTATCTAAATTGATAATTGTCTCGTGTTATGGGCTATATCCCCCCAATCAGGTAACTGTACATCTGAACTAGCCTCATGTATAGTCATGCAATGCAAACTGTAGCTATATACGCACACATAACATGCGTGACTGGTGTTATGGGGTATATTCCCCCAGCTGGTAAATATATAATCAATAGGCCCGACTAGTGTTATAAGCTATCTCCCCCCAATATATAATCAATAGGCCTCGCGGGCGTTATGGGCTATATCCCCCTAGCATAATCAGTGTAAGCGTGTATGAGGCATAACACATGTGGCAGCACCATATGGACTCAAGAGATCATGAAGGAAATCATGAAAGGAATCACAAATGTAATCTGACGCTCGTCTTTCATAAGTTGGACGGAGGAGCCTTTAGGGAGAAATTAGGTATGTACATGAGATACTAAGGCCAATTAACTTGTTAGGATCACTCTAGAATCAATTTAGAACCGAGGAACTCAAAAATAGTCCAACTCTTCGAATTTTCAAATACTTCAACAGAGTTTCCCCTAAAACGGGATGATCCCAAAAAAACAGAATCCACCACAATATAAACGGGAATGGATACTCAGCCATGAAGATAACATAAAACTAAAAGAGATCCATTTGTCCACAATAGTGTCAAACGACAAAAATAAAATTACGAATGTAATGTCAGCTCAAAATAGCTAACTTGTGACATGAAAGTCTAAATATGATTTAGGAATAATTTAACCATCATAACATGATAATTAAACTTACATATTCTTAAATAAAACTATTAGAATCATATGGAGGTTAGGTATACGTAAAAACATCAAAGGAACTGAACAAACGGCAGTTCGGATGGCATGAGCCAAATTGGCGATTTGGCCTTTTTGTTTTTGTTGTATTTTGTAGTTCCAACCTAAACTAATTTATTCCATACTTCACATATGGAATTGAATACTATACAAATATAAAATTCATGCTGAAATGTCTCTTGAAAAACTCTAAAAAGACCAAGAAGAAATCCTAGAACATAGCTAAACTAAAGCATGCCGAAAATGAAACAAAAACCCTACATACCTCTTGTGTTATTTCTTCCAAACCATGTTCCCTTTGACCCACACTCTTAATTATGCTTGCATAGCTAAAATATAGAGGTGAAAAGTTTCCTTAGCCATGGAGATCTTTCCAAAACTCAAGTTATAAGGAGAAAGGAGGACGACAAAGTCTTACCTATGTCGTAAGGATCGTGTTGATATGTTCGCGTCTTGATTTTGAGTTGCGGATGATTGACTTGCTTCAAAACTTTTAGGCTATGTTTAGAAGGGTCTAGAGAACATTTTTAGGTCTAAATTGGGTTGAAATGAGGCTTATAGATGAAGACTACAACTTTATATATCAAGATAATCCTCAACTGACCTTGTGGGTCCCAAAGGGAGCTGCTTGTGTAGTCTTGCAAAAACGCAAATATCTCTCTACGCTAACGCTGTATTGAAGAACGATTTAATGCGTTAGAAACTAGACTCGTAGATCTTCAATTTAGTGGGTGTATCACCCGTAATTCCAAGTACATTGAGAGAAAACTTTAGTAATATTAGACCTAAACCGTAAGTAAAATTATAAACGTAACTTGGGACAACTTTTGTCGACTTTTGTTTTATCACTCGTTTGACTTTAAAACTTAATACATGACTATAATAAGACTAAAATACCTCACAAAACCACCTCATTATCATGTTAGTCACCCTAGTATCACCCCAAAAGTAAAGGTTATAACATTCCCAACTTGTTGACCTTCGACGAAACTTATTTTCTTCAATTCGTTTAGCTTCTAAACCTTCCAACCCTCTTGGTACTTGCAGTTCATGATCTTAAATATTTGTAACCTCTAAGGTACCATGATTAACTTACTTTAAGTACTTTCAAAGATGATCTCATTTTTGAGCTTACATCAACTGACTTACGATGTACTCTTACGTATAAAAACATGGGGTGTAACATCATTCCCCCCTTTGGAACATTCCTCTTCGAGTGTTGACTGATGCACTTAACAGTCTCATAACCTATAGTTCTGACGTATATTTTAATGTTTTCCTTGCTACTAGGCAACTTTTATGTGAATAAATTCAAAGGCTAGGGAATTCTCCCCTTTAGGCCTCTTCTCACACCATGACCTGCGTTAGGAATTCTTCCAATCTCGTAGTTGTTGCTACCTTCTTTCATGCAGCCTGTACGATTCTGTCCTTGTACGCACACCTATGCGATTCTTCTCTGATTTTTTCTCTAGCTTTTATTTAATCTCTAGGCCTCACTTTGTGAACATATACAAAACTATGACAAGTTGTCCCTATGGGCATCTATAGGTGTACCGAAGTTCCTCGCTTGGTACTTTGTCAAACTTACGACTATTTCTATATTTTGTTTCATAGCCTTGATTATCTATATTTATGGCATTACTGCATCTTGGTAGGTCATACATCATAGCACTTACTTCAGTTTCTTATTACCGAGATTTGCTACCCAACTCCAAGTTACTCTCCCCTGCTTATCCTAGATGTATAAATCTAAGTCCTTTAATGATTCCTCACTCTGTTCATCTTAAGAATGACGACCTAATCTCATCTCATATTTTGGAACTTCTATCCATCTATTGTTAATTAACTTTAATATTGATCTATAATCTACCACTAATAACTTGAAACCTCTTACGTAATACATTTTCACTAGGTCTCACATCTCACTGGGGGACATCTGAATTTATTTGCCTGATCTACCTAGGGACGATACTATACTTCAATAATAGTATTTTATAACATCTCAACTTGATTCTCCTTATGGGATTATTCTAATCCTGTGCAATTCATGAAATCTCTTCTCTTTGAATCATTACTCAATCGAAGACCTAAACATCATCCTTTTTTCATTTATCACAATTACACTCTTATTCTACTACCAAGGCAGCATTCCATCTCTTCTAGATACTTCTAGTCTCAAACTCCTCCGAGTTTATTCCTTTAACTTGCTAGCACCATAGATTTTCTTATGTTATTCTGGAATCTCAAGTCGCCTCTAACTCTTCTTTACTGTCTTAACTGAACCTCTCGGTACCTGGAAACCATAGGTTGCCTTAGGTATGTCACACTCTCTAAATCTAACCTGATGATAGCCGTATCTCAAGTCTATCTTTGAGAAGCACTTGGCACCCTGAAGCTGGTCGAACAAGTCATTAATTCTGGGAAGGGATATTTGTTTTTGATTGGGACCTTGTTTAACTGTCTGTAATTTATGCACATGCGTAGGGACCATCTTTCTTTTTCATAAATAAGACTACTACTCCCCAAGGAGAAGTGTTGGGTCTAATGAAAACCTTATCTAGCAGATCTTTCAACTACTCCTTAAGTTCCTTTAATTCTGCTGGTGCCATCCTGCAAGGAGGAATAGATATTGGTTGCGTACCCGACAATATATTGATGGGAAAGTCAATTTCCCGCTTTTGAGGGAAGACTTGAAAGCTCATCTGAAAATATGTGAGGGAACTTATTCACTACTGTAACTAATTCAAGAGTCAGCATTCCTTAAGCGGTCATCTTCCTCATCTTAAGGTACGAAATAAATCTACCTTTTGGTGATGCAGAAACACCTTCCATTTTATAATTGACCCTTCTGGAAAATTCAACTGGACGGTCTTCACTCTACGGTCAACATTAGCATAGCAAGAAGATAACCAGTCCATACCAAGTATAACATCAAAGTCAACCATTTCTAACTCAATCAAGTCAGTTGTAGTACTACGTTCGCCAATCACCACCGTGCAACCTCTAAAAACATGCCTAACTACTACTGAATCACCATTTGAGGTGGCTACCTCAAAAGGTATAATGGCTTCTGGTTCTATCCCAAATTTACTAGCAACAAAGAGAGTAACATATGATAGTGTAGAACCAAGATCTATCAAAGCATACCATTATGAGAATTCACTGATAAAGTACATGTAATCACGTCTGGTGAAGCCACCCGGTCCTAACGACCAACCAAAAAATAGGTGGAGTTTTGGGGACCGCCTGTAGTAGGAGCTCCGCCTCGGCCTCTACGACGGCCCGCTGGTGTTTGAGGAACTTGCCCTTTCGGGTGTGCTGGTGCTGAAGAAGCTGCAACTGATCTCGTTGGCTGAGCTGTACCACTACCACTCCTAGACGAGCAATCTCTCATAAAATAGCCTAAATCGCCACAAACATAACATGCATATACACCCAACTAGCATCGGCCCAAATGGCGTCTGCCACAGTCAGAACACCTAGGGTTAAAGTGAACCACCCTGACTATCTCTAGACTGTAGGGGTCGGTCACATTTCGGCCCCTGAAATCGCGAAGGAGTGTTAGTTATTGGCTGCCCGACACTCTGCTGTCTACTAGCACAAGATGTTTTACCAAACGAACCTAAAAATCTGCCTTTCTTACTTGAGCTTCTATCTTTGTCAGCCCTCTGCTTCTGTTTTATTTCCTCAAGTGATAAGGCGAATGCCTGAATACGTGCAATGTCCACACCCGACTACATAGATACAATCATACACTCATTTACTAAGTGAGGACCAAGTCTCGCTACATACCTATGTACCCTGTCCTCCATGTCTTATACAAAAGCAAGAGGAAACCTCGCCAAAGAATTAAAGCAGATGTTGTATTCTACAACACTCATACCCTTATGTATGTATGTCAGGAATTGATCCAATCGTGCTTTATGTATCTCTGTAGGTAATTAATGGCAGAGGAATGCCTCTGAGATCTCCTGCCATGTAGCTGGAGCAGTATTTGCTCCCCTGGACATCTCCCAAGTGGTATACCAACCTGCTGCTAGATCCGGTAATATATATGCTACTAATTCAAACTGACTCTCTATCTGTGGCATGCATAACTCTAAGGGCTCTTGCTACTCTTTCTAGAAAATCCTAAGGAACCTCTGTTGTAGTAGATCTCGTGAAAGCTGGAGACTCTAATTTGAGAAAATCACGAATCCTAGAACCTGTATCGTGACCCTGAGGACCTGTATGTTGCCGTCTGGCCTGAATAGCTGTAATGCTAGTCAACAATCTGATAGCCTCCCTTATGTCGTCGTGCTGAAGAGCAGAGGTGCGGCAGTTGGAGCACCCCTAACCTCTTCCTGAACAAACGGAGTGTGTGAAGCTCCTGATAGAACCTCATGTTTGGACTCCTTACTTATCTAACTCAGGGGGTACTCTGCTAGTACCCTAGCCAACAACAGCTTTGCCATTCTTAGCAGCTGTAAGTCTCTTCGACGGCATCGCTACATATAAAATGTTTCCTAAGAAGGTTGAATTCTTATAACATAGCTCTATCGCACGATCTAGAGAAGAAGGAAGGACAACCATCCTATAATGCCCTGTAGCCTTCTATTTATAAGTGTGGCACGCAAACACCCATAAACAAGACTCTGCTAGACACGACCTGTAGACACCCTAGGACTGAACTGCTTTGATACCATGTTTGTCAGGACCCAGCATAGGGCCGCGACGAATAACTGACACTAAGTGTCGATCATCACTAAACTTGCTGATAATCTACTAATAATGAATATAATTGACAAACTTAACAAGCATAAGCATAACTGATAAGAACTGTACAATCTGAAAAACCAACAAGGCTAACACAAGCTGATATATAAAAACATGCTAACTTCACAGGTGCATATCAACAGGCCTCTACGAGTGATGAACTGAACAAGTACTGGACCTAAACTAGCTGACTGTACACATACAAAAAGATAAGTAACTCCGAAGTAAGTGGAGTGACTCCAACCGCTGGTGGATGGCCTATTAATATGACTTAAGCGCTGATCTATCTATACTTGTGCGGCATGAAACGCAGTGCCCCGGAAGAGACGTGAGTACGATATGTACAAAGTATGTAGGGTGGAAAGCATATGTAAAGCATACTAAATTATGTCGGTAAGATTTAAATCTGAATATAAGCTGAAATCTAATAAAGAGTCTGAACTAGCTACTGATCTGGAACTGAACCGAAGTTTAAGCTGAAACTGCGTTGAAACTGAACAGCTATCTAAATTGATAATTGTCTCGTGTTATGGGCTATATCCCCCCAATCAGGTAACTGTACATCTGAACTAGCCTCATGTATAGTCATGCAATGCAAATTCTAGCTATATACGCGTAACATGCCTGACTGGTGTTATGGGCTATATCTCCCAGCAGGTAAATATATAATCAATAGGCCCGGCAGGTGTTATGGGCTATCTCTCCCCAACATATAATCAATAGACCTTGCTAGCGTTATGGGCTATCTCCCCCCGACATATAATCAATAGGCCTCACTGGCGTTATGGGCTATATCCTTCCAGCATAATCAATGTAAGCATGTATGAGGCATAACACATGTAGCAACACCATATGGACTCAAGAGATCATGAAGGAAACTATAAAAGGAATCACAAACGTAATATGACGCTCGTCGTCTAGTTGGACGGAGGAGGATTTTCCCCTTTTAGGGAGAAACTGGGTATGTACATGAGATACTAAGGCTAATTAAGTCGTTAGGATGACTCTAGAATCAATTTAGAACCGAGGAACTCAAAAATTGTCTAACTCTTCGAATTTTCAAATACTTTGGCAGAGTTTCCCCTAAAATGGGATGATCCCCAAAAAAAGAGAATCCACCACAATATAAATGGGAATGGATACTCAGCCATGATGATAACATAAAACTAAAAGAGATCCAGTTGTCCACAATAGTGTCAAACGATCGACAAAAACAAAATTACGAATGTAATGTAGGCTCAAAATGGCTAACTTGTGACATGAAAGTCTAAATATAATTTAGGAATAATCTAGCCATAAACACATGATAATTAAACTTATATATTCTTAAATGAAGCTATTAGAATCATAGTGGGGTTAGGTATACATAAAAGCATCAAAGGAACGGAACAACCGGAAGTCTGGATGGCATAGGCCAAATTGGCGAATTGCCCTTTTTATTTATGTTGTGTTTTGAAGATCCAACCTTAACTAGTTTCTTCCATACTTCACATAAGGAATTGATTACTATGCGAGGATACAATTCATGCTGAAATTTCCCTTGAACATAGCTAAACCAAAGCATGCCGAAAATGAAACGAAAATCCTACATACCTATTGTGTTCTTACTTCCAAACCTCTTTTCCTTTGACCCACACCCTTATTTATGCTTGCATAGCTAAAATACATAAGCGACAAGATTCCTTAGCCATGAAGCTCTTTCCAAAACTCGAGTTATAAGGAGAAAGGAGGACGACAAAGTCTTACCTATGTTGTAAGGATCGCGTTGATATATTCGCATCTTGATTTTGAGTTGCAGATGATGGACTTGCTTCAAAATCCTAAGACTATGTTTAGGAGGTCCAGAGAAAGTTATTAGGTCTGAATTGGGTCAGAACGAGGCTTAGAGACGACGGCTACAATTTTATATATCAAGATAATCTTCAATCGACCTTGTGGGTTCCAAAGGGAGCGGCTTGCGCAGTCTTGCGAAAACGCGAATATCTCTCTACTTCATCGCCGTATCAACGAACGGTTTAGTGCGTTGGAAACTAGACTCTTAGATCTTCAATTTGGTGGGTGAATCACCCCAAAATTCCGAGTACATTGAGAGAAAAATTCAGTAACATTAGACCTAAACTTTAAGTAAAATTTAGAACGTAACTTGCGACAACTTTGTCGACTTTTGTTTCATAAATCGTTTGAATTCAAAACTTAATGCACGACTATAATACGACAAATATACCTTATAACATTACATCCTTATCATGTTAATCATCCTAGTATCACCCCAAAAGTATGGGTTATAACCTTCTCACTTGCCGACCTTTGACGAAACTTACTTTCTTAGATTTGTTTAGCCTCTAAACCTTCCAACCCTCTTGGTACTTGCAGTTCATGATCTTAAATATTTGTAACCTTCGAGGTAACATGATTAACTTACTTTATATTCTTTCAAAAATAATCTTATTTTTGCGCTTGCATTAATTGACTTTTACGTACGAAAACATGAGGTGTAACAAAAATACAATGCCTACTAAAGAAATTAAAGTTGCACTCTTTAATTTCATTTCTATCACAGAATCTCAAAAAGAAATAAAGAAAAGAATTGGAATATAAGATTTCAGAAAGAAGAATGAAACTATTCTTCAACATTAGTGTGAGGACAATTGTATTGGGTCGGATACACCTAAGTGAAGTCGGGTTCGGGTACAATATGAGATCGGGTTGCCCCGGTCAGGGAACAGCAAATCGGTCGCGCAGGATGGAGAGACCGAAACAAAACAACTGGTATAGTTGGCCAGGAGACGCTTCATGATTGAGAACCGGCTCCAACCCGAACGTCTCGCTAATCATCGGACGTTTCGCCAGAATTAATTATCTCAACCATTACGGCCGTTATGCCATCATTTAAGGGTATTAAATCCCATGATTAATGGGGTTTTCCTTGTAATCAGTTTCCTGCTTTTATTATGACTCTTACACTTACCTATGACTCTTACACTTACCTATGACTTTAACACTTGCCTATAAAAAAGGCAGAGATCCTTCATTGAAGCACAACTTATTCTTCTCATCACACAAGGAGATTTACTTCATCATCTCTACTGTTCTTCAGAACTCAATATTAAGCTCTCTATTACTGTTTGTTGAGATACTGTTCCATTACATACGATTCTTCATTAATTATCATATATTTACGGTTTGATTGCTCTATCTCTCTTATAGGACTCTGATTACTTACTACATACTTTTATTTGGTATCAAACTAATTTACGGATCCTTAGCTCTACGAACAAATTCAATTGTTATCCGATTTTAAGGGTAAACAGTTTGGCGCCCACCGTGGGGCTAGGGATATTAGTAAATTTTTGATACATTTTTTTTTCCTTGAAAACACAATTTTACACTTGCTTTTTGCAGAATTCTTTGTCTTTCAGGACACAGATTAATCATGGCACAATCACTCCCCCACAGTAACGAGATCAACAACCAAATAGAAAACAACGATTTGCCCGGACATGAAGTCCCAGCCGATGTCAATTCTTAAGTGGCGATCGAAGCCGACCAAGCATCCGGCTCAACACATAGCTTTCGGGGGGAGAACCGCTCAGGAATTCAACAAAGCGGAGAGGGAGAAATCAGCCTCAGGGTAATATTTGACATGCTACAAGCTCAACAAGTAGCTATAGCCCAACTACAAAGCCGCACCCGGAGCCCAGACAGAGCAGAAAATGCTACCCCTCGAGCAGCAATCGGACAAAACGAGCCGGTCATAGTGACACCGGATGAAAGCGGTGCCGGGACCAATTCCGGAATTATCAAAATGCTAGAAGAATTAACCAAGCGGGTCGAAACAGGCGAAAAAAGAATCGAAGCCAATGACAAAAAGGTCGAAACGTATAACTCAAGGGTAGACCAGATACCGGGAGCGCCTCCGGTATTGAAGGGTTTGGATGCCAAAAAGTTCATACAAAAACCATTCCCTTCCAGCGCCGCTCCGAAGCCAATCCCCAAAAAATTTCGCATGCCCGATATTCCTAAGTACAATGGAACCTCGGACCCGAATGAGCACGTACCAGCCTATACTTGTGCTATAAAGGGAAACGATCTCGAGGACGACGAAATCGAGTCCATCCTCCTGAAGAAATTCGGAGAAACTCTATCCAAAGGAGCGATGATTTGGTATCACAATTTACCACCAAATTCCATTGACTCCTTCGCCATGTTAGCAGATACATTTGTCAAAGCCCATGCAGGGGCCATTAAAGTTGAAACAAGGAAGTCTGATTTATTCAAGGTCAGGCAGCGTGATAGTGAAACACTAAGGGAACTCGTATCTCGATTCCAAATGGAGCGGATGGATTTACCACCGGTTACAGACGACTGGGCGGTGCAAGCTTTCACTCAAGGGTTAAACACCGGTAGCTCTGCCGCATCAAGGCAGCTTAAGCAGAGTTTGATCGAGTACCCGGCCATCACATAGGCTGATATCCACAACCGATATCAGTCGAAAATCAGAATAGAAGATGATCAGGTCGGAATCGCATCAGTTTCCTCTTATACAGCCAAGGTTTTTGATCGACCTCGAAGAGACAATTTCCAAGAACCAAGGTCAAGTCGAGACAGACATCGACTGTACCTAGAAGATCGACGGCTTTTGTCAAGGGGACTCAAGGTCCCGAGACAGGAAAATAGGTACGAAGGGAACCAAAGGAACAGGAGGCCGTTGCCAAAGGGAAACTTCGAGAAAATCAATAATCGACAAGAAGCACCCCGGTTATCCGAATATAACTTTAATGTTGACTCAGCAACTTTGGTCTCGGCAATCGGCCGCATCAAAGACACCAGATGGCCAAGACCACTTCAAATTGACCGCCAAGAGGGATCCTAACCTCGTGTGTAAATACCATGGCACTCATGGCCATAGAACCGAAGACTGCAGACAGTTGTTAGAGGAGGTTGCCGGATTGCTCGAAAACGGGCATCTTCGAGAATTTCTTAGTGACCGGGCAAAGAATCATTATGAGAATAGGAACAGGCCGGCAGATCAAAGGGAACCGAAACATACCATCAACATGATAATTGGTGGAGTAGACGCACCCCAAGTACCGGTATGGAAGCGCACAAAAATCTCCATCACCCGTGAGAAACGAACTCGAGACTATACTCCCGAGGGGACTTTATGCTTTAGCGACAGGGAAATCAAGGACCTTGCACGACCTCATAACGATGCACTGGTAATATCTATGATGATACACGATACCCAAGTAAAACGCGTTCTTATCGACCCTGGAAGTTCAGCCAACATAGTCCGGTCCTGGGTCATTGAACAGTTGGGACTAACAAATCAAATCGTCTCCGAGGTCCGGATACTCAATGGTTTTAATATGGCAACGGAAACAACTAAGGGAGAAATAACATTGATGGTGAACGTAGCTGGTACCTCCAGAGCAACAAGATTCTACGTAATCGAAGGTGATACGAGATATAACGCCCTGCTCGGAAGGCCCTGGATACATGACATCAGGGCAATACCATCGACTTTGCACCAAATGTTGAAGTTCCCATCGGTTGAAGGGGTCACCACCGTTTATTGAGAGCAGCATGCAGAGAGGAAAATGTTCGCGATAGAAGAAAAAACATCAAAGTCCGCCGATCACCAACAGAAAGCCAAATAGCAATTACAGAAGCCGCCCTCGAACGACGAATTTGAGGGAAAGCAACCGGATGAAGATGATTTCGGGGTGCCTCGATCCTTTGTTGCCCCCGATGAAGCTGATGCAACCAAATCAACGATCGAAGAGTTAGAACAAATCTCAATCCATCACGATGCGCCCGATTGGAAGGTATACCTAGGTTCGGGTTTGAACTCCGAGATCAGGGGTAAATTACTCTCTTTCCTTTCGGCTAACGAAAACTCTTTTGCTTGGTTCCATTTGGATATGACAGGCATACCACCAAAGATTGCGACACATAAGCTGAGTGTCGATCCCAAATTCCGGCCGGTCAAGCAGAAAAGGAGGCCCCAATCCAAAGCCAAACAGGTCTTCATTCACGAAGAGGTAACTAAGCTTATAAATATAGGGTCCATTCGGGAAGTAAAATATCCCGAATGGTTAGCTAATGTA
>MCJB01051552.1:0-43771 GCA_002018475.1 Nicotiana obtusifolia | reverse complement strand
ACTCCGCATATCCTGGTCTGTAGTACCAGATGGAGGAACTGGAGATGCTGGATGCCTTCTTATATCCTCTGGTGGAGAAGGAGTAGATGAGGTCTGCGACGGCATCTCGCTCAGAGGCTCACTATGGCCTGCTCTGGCGGGAGGCACCTGACTGGTACCCTCTCCCATAGCTAAATCAAGGCGCCTACTAATCTCTTGCTTCCTAGTCATTGGCATCACTGAAAAGAACATGGCTAGTATTAGAAACGAATGCTTACGACTCAGCTCTGCGCATGATCTAGATTCAGGAAAAAGGTAACAATCCTAAATGTCATGCAGCCTCCTGATTATAAATGTGGCGCGCTACACATCCATAATCAAGACTCTACTAGACACGGCTCATAGACAACCCCTAGGACAGACCTGCTCTGGTACCACGTTTGTCACGACCTAAGACGGAGGGCCGCGACTGGCACCGGACCCTACTCAACGGGCACCGGCGTACCCTTCATCTAACTTTCCTTATTATCTATAAGGCTTGTCATATGCATATAATCTAGAACAATAATTATAATGATACGTGACGTCATGCCATGATACGAACATACTTATATACATAATATGGCCAACAAGGCTGCAATGCAAAACCATAAAACAAAATACATACGTTTGCCGACAAGGCAATTCAACTGTACATAAGTCAACCCATCACTTGTCTATGCATAAATTGACACTTGTCTATGAGCCTCTACAAAAACGTACATAATGCAACCTATGCCGGAACAGGGCCCCGACATGCCTAAAACAGAATGCATACCAAGACTGTGGCAAGTCCGAAGGATGGATCTCGCCAATATCTGCTGAACTGGGTAGCCTACTATGGTGGGGGAGCTTCGTCTATCTGCCCGCTTGGACCTACAGCACGACATGCAGCGTCCACAAATAAAGGACGTCAGTACGGATAATGTACTGAGTATGTAAGACAGGAAACATAATGCAAGAACAATAATAAGCATCAGGGTAAGAGACATACAACCTGTACCATCTGAATGCCTCTGAGGGCGACTAACCATGTCATGCCTGACATGCATATGCATATACATATATTTATATCCTTTTGAAAATCATCATATACATATATATGCCTCTGTGGGCCTCATCATCATCTCATACATATGCCTCTGTGGGCCTCCTCATTATCATACCCAACTGATCTGTGGTTGCACAATAGGTGCCATACCCGGCCGACTATAGCGCGGCTCGGTAGAGTAACATAGCTGTCGACTATAGCGCGACTAAGTAGAGTAAAACATATACATATGTATAGTTGCACAATAGGTGCCATACCCGGCCGACTATTGGGCGGCTCGGTAGAGTAAAATAGATAATGCATGCTGGACTCATAAGAGTCATACTACCATGGTGAAATAATAACATATCAATCCTCCCATAAGAGGGGAAACAATATACGTACTGCTACCTTCTAAGAGTAGAGTATCTTTGGGGTTTGTTCATTGCATTATGTACAGTCAGAGTCGTGCAAAAGAAGGAAAAGGATAGTCTCACATACCTTGCAATACTTTCCAATCTCAAGCAATGAAACTTCCACGACTTCTTAGTCTACAATAAGAGAAAGGACACTAACGTTATCATTCAAGCGTCGTAACTATTATGTACCGATTGTAACCTATTTTGCAATAAAACGGACAGCACCTCCCCTACATATATGACTTCACACAAGTCCAAACAGTCACCAAACAACCAAACAATATCAATAAGAATCATATTGAGCCTCCCAAAACAGTCCACGCACAAACCAATCACTTCATACGTACAATGGCCACTATAGTCGTGTCAAACGATCCGGAAATGTTATGAACAACTATCAGGCCACAACCCTAAATATATATGGTGTTTCTACACACCTTCCTCATCCAAAACTCCACAAATTAGTAGTATAACACGCAGCTTTACAGCAACACAAAACAGTTCACTACAAGTGAATAACTCGAACTCACGGCTTCCGATCACCGTCCCGTGAGTTCTTACACACATAGAACGAATTACCAAGACATAACAGTAGAAAACATATATTAAATAGAGCAGTAAACTCACCTTGCTTTTTAGGTAACTCAGCCCTTGCTTTGGTTCCTCAAACTCTAGGGTTTACCTTCAACTAGAACTTGAAAGAGGGAAAAAATCCATTAGGGTTTGTGTGGGATTATTTTGGGGAGGGGTTGCAGGGGTTCTTTTAGGTTTTGAGGCTGTGAAATAATAGTGAATTAACTGGCTTTAGAAGCTTTTAAAATCCCTCTCTTAACCGACTTGGGGCTTTTAAATTTTTGCCCTTAATTTTGGCAAGTAGGTGATGCACCTACTTGTCACCTACCAGCCTGCGCAGTTCTACGGAAATGCAATTGTCCCAATACTCCGAGATCGTATTGAAAAACAGTTTGAAGCATTGGAAACTAGACTCATAGACCTTTAATTTGGTAGGTAGATCACCCTGTAATTCCTTGTAAATTGGGAGCAAATCTCAGAAACATTTGACCTAACGTTTAAGTAAAATTGTGAACCTAAGTTGCGACAACTTTTGTCGACTTTTGTTTCATAACTCGTTTGACTTCAAGACTTATGAAACGGATATCATATCATTCAAATACCTTAAAACATGACCTCTTGGTGATGTTAACCACCTCTCGATTTTTCCAAAAACGCGAGTTACAACATCCTTAACTCGTTTATCCTCTAATACTTGTTAACCGCCCTTATACACCTTTGCATCATTTAGGACCAATAGGACTAAACTCTTATTATCTAAAAGGTAATTCTCTTCTCGAACCAAGGTAGACTATCTTACGGTGTAATCTAACACGTACAAATATGGGTTATAACAAATTTTTTATATATATTATAAAATCCAAACATAATAAAACCAATATAGAAACGACATATTTCATATCTAAGGAGCTAATAACATGTAATGTAGGATAAAGTCTGAATTTTCACGCAAAACTAATTAACATGATATCGTCTTTTTAACAACCATAGAGTTGTTTCCTACATATTTCCACATTAACATGTGAGATCCATTAGAAGTCCACAAAGGCTTCAACCCCATTGTTATGTGGTCCATGGCTCCTAGGTCAACTATCCACAAAGGGTTAGTTTTAGAAACATAGAAAAATAGAGTTAGCAACACATATATTGCTAATCATGAGGAACACAAAGTACCTTTTAAGACTCATTGTGAGGTGCCATGGTGACACATGTTATAAAAAATGCAGCATTCCACTTTAGTCACAATATTTTTCTTTCTCACTTTCTATCTTCTTGTTGCTTATAATTTTAGGATTCTCACTTGGTAGAGCCTTAATTTTTCAGTTTCGCTGGTTTTATGTTTAAAACCGTTCGTTGAGCTAGAAGTTGTGGCTATGTGCACTTTTGCACCTTCTTAGGCAGCCTCATGCCGCTCTTCTTCTAACTCTAGATGTTGCCACACATCATCAAGATGCACTATTATACTTATTATGAGTCAGGTGCATCCTTATATTGTAATGACCCGATCAGTTGTTTTAAGAACCAGCATTCCGTCCGGTGGATTAAGGTCTCAAGTAGCTTCATATTATATGACTTTTGTGTGGTCGAGTTTGATTTTCAGATAATTCGGGATTGATTTGGAAGAACATTTCTTGTTTTAGAAGCTTAAGTGACAAGAGTTGACCGGAGTTTGACTTTTGCATGGACGACTCCAAAATGGTGTTTGATGATTTCAGTAGCTTCATATGGTGCTTTTGGAATTAGGCGTATGTCCGAATTTGGATTTAGAGGTCCGTAGGTTGATTTGATGCATTTGGCGAAAGTTGGGACGTTAAAAGTTTGAAAGATTGAGAGGTTTGACTTGGAGTTGGCTTTGTTGATATCGGGTTTGGATTGTGACTTCGAGAGTTGGTATATCTCCATTGTGTCATTTGGGACTTGCATGAAAAATTTGAAATCATTTTGAGTTGATTTGATATGATTCGACGCGAGTTGTAGAAGTTGGAAGCTCATTAGTTCATTAGGCTTGAATCAATGTGCGATTCGTGATTTTGGTGTTGTTTGATGTGATTTAAGGCTTCGACTGAGTTTTTATTGTGGTTTGGAACTTGTTGGGAATGGTGATTGCTGTTATCTGGTGTTCTTCATCGTGGTCGCGATGAAGCAATTGCGTTTGCATAGTGTTCTGTGGAAGCCGACATTTTTTGTTCTTCGCAGTCGCGAAGAGGCGACCGCATTCGCAAAGCTTGGGGGATTTATGTCTTCGCTTTTGCGCTTTAATATATGCAATCACGTATAAGGAAAGCCAGAAGAGGCATCAAGTCTTTGTTTTCCGCAATCGCGTGAATTACACTGCGTTTCCGTAGTGAGCTGGAGGTTGAGTGGCACGTTTGTGGCTTGCTTTACGCGTTCGCGAAGAACGTTTGGTCAGCTATTGATTTTGTCTCCACGACTGCGAAGGTAATGCCGCGAGTGCGATGAGTAAATACTTGGGCAGAATTATAAGTATTTTATTTTGAGCATTTTATCACTTTTTGAGTTAGAGAGCTCGGATTTGAGTAACTTTGGAGGGGATTTTCACATGTTGGATTGGGGTCTGTGTTCTTGACCCAGATTTGATAGTATTTCATGATTCCATCTTTGTTTTATCATTAAATTAGTTATTTGAATTGGAGAAAATAAGAATTTTTGTAAAAACTTTCTAAAATGTAGAACGATGATTTGAAGGCCGATTTGATGTCGGAGTTGGATAATTTTGGTATGGTTGGACTCGTATCGGAATGCGTGTTTAGATTTTATGAGTTTTGTCGGGTTTCGAGGTGTGGGCCTGAGATTGACTTTTTGGTTTTCATTAAAGATTGAAGCTTTATTATCCGGAATTATTTCCTATGATTTTTATTTATGATATTAAGTTATTTTGGCTAGATCAGGCCGTACATGAGTTATTTCACACGAGAAGGTCATTTTAGAGTATTTATTTAGCTTCTTTGAGGTACGTATCTTGCCTAACTGTGTGGGGAAACTACCCATCAGGATTTGGGTTGATTGTGTAATTGAATTATATGAAAGACGTGTACCCAGGCTTCTATGTGAAAATTAACCGGTTTATACTCTTAGGCATGTTTCATGTATTTATTTGAAATTGTTAGCACATGTTATATCTTTTATTTGTCATATTTACTCTCACATGCTTTAGCACATGTCATATCCTTTACTTGTCAAGTCTACTCTTATATATTTTATTTGAAGTTGTTACCTCTTTTATTGTAATGTGACCTCTTTTATTATTGAGTTATTCCTAATTGAAATTATTGTTACATGACATCTTTTCATTATCGAGTTATTCTCATGCATTTAGACGTAGTTTGTAATTCATGCCATCTCTTTCATTGTTAGCTCATTTCACACACTAGAATTCGATGTTTTCTATTCCATGGGAATACCTTCATTATTGAGTTTATTCTTATGCAATTATTAGAAGTTGAAGTTATTAAAAGTCATTAATCTATTTTAGTTGAAGTTGTTTAATGGGTTGTTGTTCATTATTGAGTTACTTTCCCCGTTCACTTGTTGTTATTGAGATTTTGTACACATCGTGTTCGATCCGTGGGCTATGTGATGTGGAGATAATATTGGTATTATTGTTGTTTAGAGGTAGTGGCCTATGAGCACTTGTGATACGAGTTGTTATATTGTGTAATTGTGATGTTAGCTCTGGTGAATTTGTTGTGTAAATTGATTGTTATTATGCGGAGTATAAGGGTGGCATCTCACTGTTATCATTATGCGAATCATAAGGGTGAAATTTCACTATTGATGATTGTGGGGAGCGATACGGGTGGCCATTGTATTATTTTTAGGGCGGAGTGATACGGGTTGCAATTGGAGTGGTACGTGTGGCTATCGGAGTGATACGGGTGGCTATTATGTTAAATGTATAAGGGTGGCTATTATGATGTTGTCAATACAGAGAGATAAGGGTGGCTACATCAGGGATGATATATGATGGCATGAGGGCATTATGTCGATGATATTCATGTGATGGTGTGATTTTCCTTGTGTATGACATGCACCTTACGTGACTTGTTGTGTTGCTTTCAATGAGCTACTCGATGTCTTTGATATTACTTGTTGACTTGGACTGTGAAAGTACATTCGCACAAGCATACACCGTAACATGCTACTAACGCCAGTTTAGGAGTTTGAAACTTGATATTATTGATCATGTCCATGTATTCTTGTATTATCTCTTTCCATTGTGGTATTGAGCCTGTGACCACGCCAGACAGGTTGTGATTGTGAGGTTGTGACCATGCCGGGTGGATTCATATATTCGCATATGAGTTGTCCGTGAGATGGTGATTGGAATTATGGGCACGAGGTGCCGTGAGTGTATGATTCGTGATTTGGGAATTGTGACTTGTAATTTGAGATGAGGTATCTCATAGTAATTTTGTTGTGAGTTGTGTTAGAACAGTTTGATTAATTGGTTGTTATTTGTTTTCCTTGTTTGGTTCCGATGGTACTTTAATGGTGGTTCTTATTACTTTACTGTTTATATTATATGTTGATTCTTGCTGCCTATTTACTTATTCCTAGTTTTATTATTTGCTTTATACTCCTATACTACACATGTTATTTTGACTAGTAGGTGTCTTGACTTGTACCCTGTCCCTACTCCACCGATGTTAGTCTTGATACTTACTGATACAGACCGTGGTGTACTCATACTACACTTCTGCACATTTTTGTGCAGATCCATGTATTGGAGATATCAGACTCGGTTAGAGTTAGCTTCTTGATCGTGAGGATTCAATGTAGCGCTGCTTGGTCGTTGCAATCCCTTGGGGTCCTTCCCCTTTTTATTGTACTGCCAGTTTGTTATCCGAACAGTATTGTATTTCAATTTTTGAGATCCTTCTATGTATTAAGCTAGAGCTCGTGATTCTGTATTACCTAGTTTTGGGAGGTTGTTGTGATTATTTCCGCGTAGAATTGTTTCACCTTCTTTTTGATTTTTATATTAAACTCTATTTTAAAATATCATTGTTAAACTATCTTAATTGTTACAAGTAATCGGCTTACTTAGTCTTAGAGACTAGGTGCCATCACGATTCCTAAGGCGCAATTTTGGATAGTGACAAGTTGGTATAAGAGGTCTAGGTTCATAGAATCTATGAGTCAAGAGCAAGTTTAGCAGAGTCTTGCGGATCAGTACGGAGCCGTCTGTACTTATCTTCGAGAGGCTACAAAACTATTAGGAAATTTTCACTTCTTTCATTCATGTCATGCAGATTTCAAAGTTTGAGACTTTGTATCTCTATTCTCTCACAAATAGTGAGTACGCACGCAACCGGATTAGCCAAACAGACATCCGCGCTCCCTGCTAGAGCCGTGAGAGGCTGGGGCCAAGGTAGAGGACAAGGAGGAGCACGTGCCACAGCTAGAGCACCTGCCAGAGCAGCAGTTGAGGGGCCACCAGTAGCCCCGATTGGGGGATAGGCTAGGAGGCGCCTGTACTTACCCTTGGAATTCAAGAGACTTTAGCGTAGTTCCTGAGCATATTTGGTACATTGGCTTAAGCAGGATTGATCCCCATTGCACCAGCTACTTCACAGATTTGAGAAAGAGCTCAGACTCCCGCCGCCCATACTCTAGAGCAGTAGGCTCATGTTGGTCATACTCCGGGTGTAGTGCCGGTACAACCTGTTATTCCAGTTTAGACTGAGGTCAGGCCAGGGGAATCTGAGAAGGAGCAGAAGAGTCTTGAGAGGTTTAAGAAGTATGGTCGACCTACTTTCAGTGGAACATCTACCGGGGATGCGCAAGGTTTTCTATAGAAATGTCACCATATTCTCCGCACTATGGGTATTGTAGAGGCAATAAGAGTTGCGTTTACTACATTTCAGATGTCAGGGGCAGCGTATCACTTGTGGCAGTTTTATGAGGAGGGTAGGCCAGCTGATGCAGCACCACTCGCTTGGACACAGTTTTCAGAGATGTTCCTGAGAGAGTTTGTTCCTACACCCTCAAGGATGCGTGGTGTACAGAGTTTGAGCAGGTGTGTCAGGGCACTATGATGGTGTCGGAGTATTCCATCAGGTTGAGTGAGCTATCCCGCATGCACCTACTTTGGTTCCTACAGTTAGAGAGCGAGTCCGCATCTTTATCGAAGGGCTTAGTTATGGTCATAAATTTAGCATGGCTCGGGAGTTAAAGACTGATATTCCATTTCAGCAGGTTGTGGAGATTGCCAGGAGGTTAGGGAGTATTTAGGTTGAGGACTGGGAGGATAATGAGGCTAAGAGGTCTCAAGGTTTTTAGAGGATTCAGCGGATTTGACTCTTCAGTTGTGACCCATCACGGTGGAGGCTCAGGTAGTCGGCCAGTCCAGTCTGCACTTCAGACTACTCGTAGTGCTCAAGTTAGTTAGGGACCTCAGGGTACTCATATGGGGCAGTCATCTTTTAGTGCACCGCTTGCACGGGGTTCCTACAACGGTTATTCGAGTTATCCCATAAATTTAGTACCAACAGCCACGCCCGCAGAGGGGTTGTTTTGACTGTGACGTTACTGGGCACATCATGAGAGATTGTCCCGGACTCGGGAGAGGTGGATTTCTTCAGAGCACCCATGCTATGGACTCTATTCCAGTTGCTACTCCACCTGCACAACCAACTAGGGATGGAGGATAGGCAGTTAGAGGGCGCCCTAGAGGGGGAGGCCCGGTCCTTTGATATGCTTTTCATGGTAGGGTTGAGGCTGCTGTACCCGATGGTGTCATTACAGGTATAGTTTTGATTTGTCATAGAGGAATATCAGTCTTATGTTGATCCGGTCATATTTATCTATGTGAGTCCTCCTATCTGCCTCATATATGGGCGAGTTTCATGATTCTTGTACTCTGCTTATGTGTTTACCTTTGTTGAGAGATTCTATAGTGATAGCCCGTGTCTATCGTCTTGGTTTGTTCACTCTTGAGAGCTATTAGATTAGAATGAACTTTCTGTTACTCATTAAATTCTGATGTGATTTCTGGATGTTTTGGTTACAATTTGTGATTTAGGTGCTCTACCGGTATGGGAACTCTGTTACATGTTGTGATTTTATTTCGCAGAATTGAGTTAGTGGAAGGTTTCAGTTGGTGTGGTGTGTATTCGACTCGTGGTTCAGAGCTGAGGATGGGTTCCTTGCTTTTTCGTGTGGTTTGATATGCTTGAACCGAGCTATGTGCCGCGGTGGAGTTATATTAGGATGAGATCCTTGTGATTAGTTCATATGTTTTGATTCTTCCTTGTGGAATGGATCCGTAGTATAGTACTGATAGGGAGTTGTGCCTGTCGTACTTGTTTGATAGTTCTCTCATGTGTTTCTCTTTCCATATTCAGTCATATTCACATTGTGCTTATTAGGTTTAGCTTGTGAGGTATGTGCCTAGATGGCATTGGGTGAGACCTATTGATATGGGCAGCTATTATGGTCAGAGATGTTATGGGCATATGGGTGATGTATTACGCCTTGTGGTTATACCTTGTGGGTGTGTGCCTGAGCTGTTGCAGCTAGTTGAGGTTGATACAGTTTGTTTATGTGGGAATCGGGTCTTTGGAAAATGATTGGATGGTTACAAATTTAGTTCTAAGGCTTATTAATGTGGGCGGAAGGAATAATTTTCAGTTGAGATGGTGTTGTGGGGCCTATGTGGATTAGGGTGACATGGGATCACCCATGAGTATATGTATGGCGAGTACATTCAGTGATTTGATGACTTACAAAACGGTTGTTGGCACGTTCGAGGACGAACATTTGGTAAGAGGGGGAGAATGTAATGACTCGACCGGTCGTTTTGAGAATTAGTGTTCCGTTTGGTTGGTTAAGGTCTCGAGTAGCTTCATATTATGTAATATGACTTGCATGTGTGACCGGGTTCGATTTTCGGATGATTCGGAATTAATTTAGAAGAACAATGCTTGTTTTAAAAGCTTAAGTGACAAGAATGATCGGAGTTTGATTTTTATGTAGCTGACTCCGGAATGGTGTTTTGATGATTGCAATAGCTTTGTGTGGTGATTTTGGACTTAGAATATTTCCGGATTTGGATTTGAAGCTCCGTAGGTTGATTTGATGCATTTTGGTGAAAGTTGGAAAGTTGAAGGTTTGGAAGGTTGAGAGGTTTGACGGGGAGTTGACTTTGATGATAGAAGGTTTAGATTGTTACTCCGGGAGCTGGAATAGCTCCGTTGTATTATTTGGGACTTCCATGCAAAATTTAAAGTCATTGCGAGTTGATTTGATATGATTCGGCATGAGTTGTAGAAGTTGGAAGCTCATTTGTTTATTAGGCTTGAATCGATGTGTGACTCGTGATTTTGGTGTTGTTCGATGTGATTTGAGGCTTCGAGCATGTTTGTATTTGTCTTTTGGAACTTGTTTGTATGTTTGGATGGGGTCCCGGGGGCCTCGGGTGTGTTTCGGATGGGCTACAGGCCATTTCTCCATGTTTTGGGATTGCTGATTGCTGTTATCTAGCGTTCTTCATCACAGTCGCGATGAAGCAATCGCGTTCGTGCAGAGTTCTGTGGAAGCCGACATTTTTTGTTCTTCGCTGTTGCGAAGAGGCAACCACATTCGCGAATCTTGGGGGACTTATGTGTTTGCGTTCATGTTCTAAGATATGCGATCGCGTATAAGGAAAGCTGGAAGAGGCATCGGGTCGTTGTTGTCCGCGATCGCGTGAATGACACTACATTCGCGTAGTGAGCTAGAGGTTGAGTGTCGTGTTCGCGACTTGCTTTACACGTTCGCGAAAAACGTTCTATTAATTTTGTCTCCGCTATTTTGAAGGTAATGCTGCGATCGCGATGAGTGAATACCTGGGCAGAATTATAAGTACTCTATTTCGGGGGCTTTTGTTATTTTATCACTTTTTGAGTTAAAGAGCTCGAATGATTTTGGAGGGGATTTTCATGTGTTGGATTGGGATAAGTGTTCTTGACCTGGATTTGATGCTATTTCATGATTCCATCTTTGTTTTATCATTAATTAGTGATTTGAATTGGAGGAAATGAGGATTTTTTAAAAACCTTTCTAAAATGTAAAACGATGATTTGTAGGCCGATTTGATGTAGGAATTAGATAATTTTTGTATGGTTGGACTCATATAGGAATAGGTGTTCGAATTTTGTATGTTTTTTCGGGTCCCGAGGTGCGAGCCTGGGGTTGACCTTTTCTCTGACTTTTTGTTTTTCATTAAAGGTCCAAGCTTTATTATCCGGAATTATTTCCTATGGTTTTTATTTATGATATTAGGTTATTTTGGCTAGATTCCGGCCGTCTGGGGGTTGTTTCACACGAGAAGTTCATTCTAGAGTATTGATTTAGCTTCTTTGAGGCAAGTATCTTGCCTAACTTTGTGTGGGGGAACTACCCCTTAGGATTTGGGTTGATTGTGTAATTGAATTACGTGAAAGACGTGTACACGAGGTGACGAGTGCGTACCCGGGCTTATGTGTGAAAATCGACCGGTTTAGACTCTTAGGCTTCTTTCATGTGTTTATTTGAAATTATTACCACATGTTATATCTTTTATTTGTCATATTTATTCTTACATGCTTTATTTGAATTTGTTAGCACATGTCATATCCTTGAGTTGTCAAGTCTACTCTTTTATATTTTATTTAAAGTTGTTACCTCTTTTATTGTAATGTGACCTCTTTTATTATTGAGTGATTCCTAATTGAAATTGTTGTTACATGATATCCTTTCGTTGTTGGGTTATTCTCATGCATTTAGACATAGTTGCTAGTTCATGTCATGTCTTTCATTGTTAGCTCATTTCACACACTAGAATTCGAAGTTTGCTATTCCATGGAAATACCTTCATTATTGAGTTTATTCATAAGTAATCAATTGAAGTTGAAGTTATTAAAAGCCATTAATTTGTTTTAGTTGAAGTTGTTGTTTAATGGGTGTTTTTTATTGTTGAGTTACTTTCCCTGTTCATTTGTTATTATTGAGATTTTGTACACATCGTGTTCAAGCCGTGGGCTATGTGATGTGGTGATATTGGTATTGTTGTTGCTAAGGGGTTGTGGCCTATGGGCACTTGTGGTACGAATTGTTATGTCGTGTTGTTGTGATGTTAGCACATGTGAATTTGTTGTGTGGATTGATTGTTGTTATGCAGAGCGTAAGGGTGGTATCTCACTTTTATTGTTATGTGAAGCATAAAGGTGGTCTTTCACTTTTGATGATTATGCGGAGCGATACAAGTGGTATTATTGTCAGGGCAGGGTAATACGGTTGACTATTATGTGAAATGTCTGGACGGAGTGATAAGGGTGGCTATTATGATGTTATCAATACGGAAAGATAAGAGTGACTATGTCAGGGATGATATGTGATGGCCTGGGGCATTATGTGATGATATTCGTGTATATAGTGATTGTGAGTCTCTGACCATGCCAGGCATATTTAGATATTGGCACGTGAGTTATCTGTGCGGTGGTGATTGGAAATGTGGGCACAAGGTCCCGTGAACATATGATTCGTGATTTGGGACTTGTGACTTGTGATTTTGAGATGAGGTATCTCAGAGCAATTTTGTTGTGAGACTTGTGTTAGAACGGTTTGATTAATAGGTTGTTATTTGTTTTCCTATTTCATTCCGATGGTACTTTAATGGTGCTTCATATTACTTTACTGTTTATATCATATGTTGATTCGTTTTGCCTTTTTACTAATTCTTGCTTTCATTATTAGCTTTATACTCCTATAATTCACAGGTCATTTTGGCTAGTAGGTGTCTTGACTTGTGTGACGACCCAATTCCCACTATAGGCTGTGATGGCTCCCAACGTCGCTGCTAGGCAAGCCAATGAGGAACAATCCATTTAATTGTTCATTTTAATTTTTTTAAAGCCATTGATTTTATTTAATAAAGAAACAAATAGTAGGTTACTTAGTAACGTAAAGCATAAAATAAACATAAGAATGAAGTAGTGAATTTAGTATTCAAAACCATGAATTTCTACTAGAATCTCCCAAAACACGGTGTCACAAGTGCACGAGCAAACTAGTAGAATATACAAAACCTCCTATACTACTGTCTAGAGTAACATAGAAAGAAAAATAAATACAATAAGGAAGACACTTCGGGTGCTGCAGAACGGGGCATAGGAAGCAACTCATCACTAAGTCTCCGAGTAGGGGGGAGGGGTATGCGCCTGACTGGCTACCAGATGCACCTGCCTCAGATCCTGCGTAATTAGTGCAAAAGTGTAGCGTGACTACATAAATAAAATGTACCTAGTAAGTATCTAGTCTAATCTCGAAGACGTAGTGACGAGGGGTTGACATCGACACTTACTAAAGGTCGATGACTAAAAACATAGAAATTATAAGTAGGCATGAAGTACAATAATGAATGTGAAATAAGAAGCAGTAAATAATGATTCTTAAACATAATATCAATTTAAAGTCTCCAACTATCATATGCCAAGTCTTTAACACATAAAAGACATCAAGTAATTTTCAAGTCTCAAATCAAGTAAGGAATATCAAGTATAATCGGACTCCGAGCAATATCACGCACGATTTATGCTGAGGTCATACGACCTGATCCAGAATAATGTGTACACTGGTGAGGGTGGTCGACCGACGCGAACTATAGATGCATCTAATACACTACCGAAGCGTTCGACCCGATCTACAGGAATAGAGAATACTCTACAATATCCGATCAACGACTACTACATGGGAATAATACTCAAAGAAGGCATAAATTCCTCTAACAATCAGTATTCCGCCAAAACTCAAAGTAATGAAGCTTAGTCTTTTACAATCCTTTATCCAATTTCAATTATAAATTTAGGTAACTAAATAGCAAGTTGGGTGCAAATAATACAAGTAATACATGGTAAAGTCCTAAATCTAAGCATGAATTTGGCTACGTACGGACTCTCATCGTATCGTGCGTACGTAGCACCCATAATTATTGATAAATAAACCATTTAAAACACCTACAGGGATAATTATTTCTTACAAGGTTAGGCAGGAGACTTACATCATTTCCAAGTTCTCTTTCCGGTCCATAATTCACACTAATACCCTCAAATCGGTGCCGAGCAATCCGAAATTAGCCAAAGGTTATACAAACTATTCGAGTAATTACCCAACCCAATTTGGAAGATTCCTAAAAATTCACTCCCGGGTCCACATGCCCGGATTTCGGATATTTTTGTAAATAAATATTACCCATAACCTCACGGACATAAATATTTCATTTCTACTCAATTCCATAACAATTTTCTTGTTATAATCCCATTTTTATCAAAACCTAGATTTTACAACAAAATCCTACAATTTTCGTATTTTACATGTTAAAATGTACCCATAATCCATGTATTAAACTCACACTATGTAGAGATTACTTACCTCAATGTGCTAGATGAAAACCCCTCTTCAAAGAGCTCTAAAATCAGCCACAAGTTGAGAGAAATGAACAAAATAAGCCAAAGTCCTGATTTTTTATCAAGCCACTGTCCATCGATCCTTCTTTGCGATCACGAAAGAAGCCCCACGATCGTGAAGGCAAAGCTTCCCAGGCCCAATAAATCTTCATCATGAACGCGAGGGCAGTCTCGTAATCGCGAAGGCTTGCTCTGCCTGAGCATCACGAAAGTGATGATACCTTCATGAATGTGAAGGGTAATTGGTGTTGACCCCTCTCAAGCCCCTTTCCTCTATGCGAACGAGGACCTACGCACGCGAACGCGAACGCGAACACGAAGGCACAGGTCCCAGACCTTCACGAATGTGGCCTGTTGATCGCGAACGCAAAGAGTAAATGCCCAGTCCCCCAATTCCTTCTCCGCAAATGCGACTCCTTCTCCATATTCATGAAGAAGGAAACAAGAACATAATTTTTTCAATTTTTGACTTAGCTCTGGGCGGTCCGAAACACACCCGAGCCACTCGGAACCCTGTCCAAATGCACAATCAAGTCCATAAATATAATACAAATCTTCTCGAACGTTAGGAACACATAAAAGAACATTGAAACTAAGGATCACACGTCAAAACCAAATTGAATCAACTTATGAACTTCAAATGTTTCAACTAGCTCCGAATGCGTCGAATCATACTTAGACTACTCGAAATGATACCAAATTTTTCGTGGAAGTCATAAATCACCATATGAACCTATTCCCAGGCTCGGAATCCCAAACAGACTTAATAATGCCAAAGTCTACTTCAAACAAAATTTAAAAAACTTATACTTCATTGTGCCAACTTTCAACATTAGGCGCCGAAACGCTCTCGGATCACCCAGAACTCGATCCGAACATACGTCCAAGTCCAAAATCTAATACAAAAATATTGGAACAATCAAATCCTGGTTCCGAGGTCGTTTACTCAAAATATTGACTCAAGTTAAACTTGGCCATCTCAGGACACCATTAAGGAACCAAGTATTCCGATTTCTACCCGAACCCTTCCAAACCCAAACCAACCATCCCCGCAAGTCACAAAATAGTAAAAGCACATATCGGAGATCTTAATTAGGGGAACGAGGATCTAGAAAGAAAAACGACTGGTCAGGTCATTACATTCTCCACCTTTTAAACAAACGTTTGTCCTCGAACGGGTCTAGAATCATACCTGGAGTGTTGAATAAGTGTGGATATTTGCTCCCCATGTCCTCCTAGGTCTCCCAAGTCGCTTCCTTGACTAGTTGACCTCTCCATTGGACCTTTACCGCAGAAATATTCTTATACCTCAACTAGCGAACCTACTTGTAAATAATGGCAGCTGGCTCCTCCTCATAACCCAAGCTCTCATCTAACTGAACTGTGCTGTAATCTAACACATGCGACCTGTCAGCATTGTACTTGCAGAGCATAGACACATGGAAAACGGGATGAACTCCCGATAGACTGGGAGGAAAAGCAAGCTCAAGCAACCTCCCCAACTAGCCTCTCAAATGGGCCAATAAACCTTGGGCTCATCTTCCCCTTCTTCCTGAACCTCATGATACCCTTCATCGACGAGACTTTCAAGAAAACTTTTCGGCCACCATAAATGATAAATCACGCGCCTTCTGATTTTCTTAATCTTCTGTCTGGACTATGTTGTGTGAAGTCGCTCCTGAATCTACTTTACCTTATCCAAGGAATCCTTCACTAAATCAGTGCCATATAACCTAGCCTTGCCAGGCTCGAATCATCCGATGGACGGACGACATCGCCGACCATATGAAGCCTAAAATGGAGGATTTCGATGCTGGACTGATAACTATTGTTATATGCAAACTTGGTCAGAGGCAAGAATCGATCTCACTACCCTCCGAAGTCAATTACACACGCTTTGAGCATATCCTCCAGGATCTGAACTGTCCGCTCCGACTGCCCATCGATCTGCGGATGAAAGGCTATGCTGAGCTCTACACAGGTACCCAACTCACTCTATACTTCTCTCCAAAAATGCATAGTGAATTGAGGGCGTCTATCTAAAATGATGGAAACATGCATACTATGCAACCAGGCAAGCCCCTCAATGTAAATCTAGGCCAATCTCTTGAAGAGTACGTAGTCAGAACTGGAATAAAGTGTGCCAACTTCGTCAGCATGTTGACAATGAACCAAATGGCTTCAAACTTCCTCAACGTCTGCGGCAACCCAAGTACGAAGTCCATAGTGATGCACTCCCATTTCCACTCCGGTATAACCATCTGCTGAAGTAGGCCACCTGGCATCTGGTGCTCATGCTTAACCTACTGAAAATTTAGGCATCTCACTACATACTCAACCATGTCATTCTTCATCCGCCGCAACCAATAATGCTGCCTCAGGTCATGATTCATATTCATAGCACCTGGATGAATAGAATACTGAGAACTATGTGCTTCCTCTAGAATCTTCTCCCTCAAGCCATCAACATTTGGAACACATAGGCGACCCTGGAGTCGCTAAACACCATCCTCACCGATATTAACCTCCTTGGTACCACCCTGTAGTACCGTCTCTCTAAGAACCAGCTAGTGTGGATCATTATACTGACGAGCCTTGATTCGCTCAAATAATGAAAACTGAGCCAAACACATGCACGAACTCGACTGGGCTCTGAAATATCCAACCTCACAAATCTGTTAGCCAAGGACTGAATGTCCAAAGCCAATGGCCTTTCCTCTACTGAAATGAATGCCAAACTACCCATACTCTCGGCCTTTCTAATTGAGACATCCATAACCACATTCGCCTAGCTGGTTGATAAAGGATGGTAATATCATTGTCCTTCAGTACTTCAAGACACATGCGATGCCTCAAATTAAGATCCCTCTACTTAAACAAATGCTACAAGCTGCGATGATTGGTGTAAACCTCATAGGACACCCCATAAAGATAATGCCTCTAGATCTTGAGAGCATGAACTATCGTGGCCAACTCCAAATCATGTATGGGGTAATTCTTCTCGTTGGGATTCAGCTAACCAGAACCATATGCAATAACTCGCCCCTCCTAGATCAATATGCAACCCAAGTCATTACGTGAAGCACCATAATACACTGTATACATCCCTGAACTGGAGGGCAACACTAACACTAAAGCTGTAGTCAATGTGGGCTTGAGCTTCTGAAAGCTCACCTCGTAATCATCGGACCATCTGAATGGAGCACCCTTCTGGGTCAATCTAGTCAAAGGTGCCACAATGGACGAGAAGCCCTCCACAAACCGACAATAATAACCTATTAACCCCAAGAAGCTCCTGATCTCGTCCGCTGTGGTAGGACGAGGCCAACTCTGGACTACCTCGATCTTCCTGGGATCTACCTTAATACCCTTTCCTGATATAACACATCCCAAGAATGCCACATAATCTAATCAGAACTCACACTTGGAGAACATAGCATACAACTTCTATTCCCGTAAGGTTTGAAGCACAACTCTCAAATGCTGCTCGTGCTCCTCCATGCTACGCGAGTAGATTAATATGTCATCTATGAAGACAATAACAAATCAGCCAAAATATGGCCTGAATACCTGGTTCATCAAATCCATTAACACCGCCAGCACGTTGATCAAGCCGAAGGACATCACTAAAACTCATAGTGCTCATATCTAGTCCGGAAAGCTGACTTCAAAACATTCGAAGCGCGAATCTTCAGCTGATGATACCCAGATCTAATATCGAACTTAGAGGACACTCTAGCACCCTGTAACTAGTCAAATAAATCATCAATGCGCGACAACGGGTACTTGTTCTTAAATGGTAACTTTGTTCAACTGGCGGTAATCAATGCACATCCCCATACTCCCATCCTTCTTCTTCACAAACAATACGGTGCACCTCAAGGCGACATACTCGGCCTGACGAACCACTTCGCGAGAAACTCCTCAAGCTGTTCATTCAAATTTTTTAATTCTTTCAGAGCCATGCAGTATGGTGGAATACAGATAGGCTGCGTAACTGGCGCCAAATCAATACTGAAATCGATATCTGGATCTAGTGGCATGCTTGGTAAATCAGAAGCGAACACATCAGAGAACTCCCACACCGCGGGCACTGAATCAATCGTGGAAGTCTTTGTAGCTGTATCCCAACATAAGCTAGATAAGACAAACAACCCTTCTTGACCATATATTGAGCCTTCAAGAAAGAGATAACCTGGCTAGATGTATTGATAGATGAACCCCTCCACTCCAATCTAGGCAACTCTCGCATTGCCAAAGTAATAGTCTTGGTGTGGCAATCAAGAACGACATGGCACAGAGACAACCAGTCCATTCCCAGGACGACCTCAAAGTCGGTCATGTCGAGCAACAGAAGATCCGCTCTGGTCTCATATCCGCAGAAAATCACAATACAGGACCGGTAGACCCGATCCATAATAACATAATCGCCCACTGGCGTGGACACATATATAGGAGCACCTGAGGACCCACGAGAGACACCCATATAATGAGCAAATAGAGGTGAAACTATGAATATGTAGACCCTATATCAAATAGTACCGAAACATCCCTACCGCAGATATAAATAATACCCGTGATCACAACGTCTAAGGCTACTGCATCTGATCTAGGTGGAAAAGCATAGAACCTAGCTGGAGCGCCACCTGACTAGCCTCCACCTCTAGGGCGACCCTTATACATATCCCTCTGCCTCTGGTCGGCCGCGCGGCTGGTGCAACTAGTGGCAGTGATCATGTGCTTGATGGCCCTGCCATATTGCCTTGACCCATAGTTTGGGGTAGAATCTCCTCATATGACCAAGCTCCCCACACTCATAGCAACCTCTCAGTGTGGAAGATGACTGACCCTGGGTTTGACACTGGGGACCAGAATACCAACTAGAAGAACCGTGAATAGCCGGTGGACAGTAGGAGATCTCTGGAATGGCACTGAAATAGGGCCGCACTGGAGCACCCCGAGTAGGCGATGGTGCTGAACATGTGGGCCTGCTAGACTGGCCCCTCACAATTTGACCTTTGCCCCCATACGGTGCACCACTGAACCCTCCAGAACATCGAGGCCGCTTGTTCCTCGGTGCATGCTCTCGGCCCGAATACCCTTGATTCTCCGAGCTATCTCTACAACCTGCTCGTAAGGAGTCCCCATCTCAATCTCTCAGGCCATAGTAACCTGGATACCATAGTGCAAGCCCGCAATAAACCTCCGCACTTTCTCTGTATCGGCGAGGAGTATCATAAGTACATGGCGAGACAACTTAGAGAATCTCGCCTTATAATTAGTCACAGACACTGACCTTGCTGGAGCCGCTCGAATTGACCCTATAGCTCTTCCCTTTGAGAGGGTGGAATATATCTCTCTAGAAAGAGACATGTGAACTTGTCCCAAGTCAAGGGAGGAGTACCTGCTGGTCTACTAAGAAGATAGGACTGCCACCATCTATGGGTCCTGCCCTCCAACTGAAATGTAGTGAAGTCCACCCCGTGGGACTCCAATACTCTCATATTGTGCAGTTTGTCCCTGCAACGATCAATAAAGTCCTGGGGGTCCTCATGTCACTCAATGCGAAAGGCAGGAGGATGTAGCCTGGTCCATTTATCCAACAGCTTTTGTGGCGTGCCGGTCACGGCCAACCTAGGTTATGGTAGGGTTGTTACAACTAGCTGAGCCTCGCCCATAGGTAGTGCACATGGGTCTGATATACGGCAGCAGCGTGCCCTGGAGCCTGAGCGGTAAGGGTCAGTGCTCCCCCTCCCGCCTGAGATGTGGATGGGTCCGCTGGAAATAAACCAGCCTGCATCATAGAGTCCATGAACCACAACATACGGCCCACGAACTCCTGAAATCCCGGTGCGGACATGAAATCTAGTGGGGCCGGCCCAACTGCAGGTACCTCAATCTTGCTCCTCAATAATAGGATCCTCCACTAGATCCGCTGGTGGCACAACGAGAGCAACTCTAGGACGCCCTCATCCTTTTGCAGGAGCTGGACCCCTCCCTCGGCCTCTGCTTCGTCTCCTAGCAACAGGGGGAGTAGCTCCTCCACCGCAGGTACATCTGCCACATGCGTTCTTACCATCTGTGAGAGAATAAGAGAAAGATACTTAGCACAACATCAACTACACGACATTAGATGATAAAGAGAAGTTTCCTAACACCCTATAGCCTCTCAAAGATAAGTACAGATGTCTTCGTACCAATCTGCAAGACTCTATTAGGCCTGCACATGACTTGTGAGACCTATGTGAACCTAGAAATCTGTTACCAAGTTGGCACGATCAAATTCCCATTATAGGCCGTGATGGCGCCCAACGTCGCTTCTAGGCAAGCCAACGGGGAACTATCCATTTAATTGTTCATTTTCATATTTTTAAAGTCATTGTTCTATTTAATAAAGAAACAAATAGTAGGTGACTGTAGTAATGTAAAGCTAAAATAAACATAAGAGTGAAGCAGTGAATTTAATAATCAAAACCATGAATGTCTACCAGAATCTCCCAAAACCCAGTGTCACAAATGCACGAACAAACTAGTAGAATATACAAAACCTTTGATATTACTGTATGGAGTAAGATAGTGAGAAAAATAAATACAACAAGGAAGAGAATTCGGATGCTACAGAACGGGGCATAGGAAGCAACTTACCATTAAATCTCCTAATAGCGGGGTTACGCACCTAACTGGCCACTAGATGCACCTACCTCAGATCCTGCACGATTAGTGCAGAAGTATAGCATGAGTACATAAAAAACATGTACCAGTAAGTATGTAGTCTAACCTCGAAGAAGTAGTGACGAGGAGTCGACATCGACACTTACTAAAGGTCAATAAATAAAATATAGAAATCACAAGTAGGCATGAAATACAACAATAACTGTGAAATAAGAAGTAGTTAATAATGATTCTTAAACACAATATCAATTTAAAGTCTTCAACTGTCACATTCCAAGTCTTTAACACATAAGATACGCCAAGTAATTTTCAAGTCTCAAATCAAGAAAGGAATATCAAGTATAATCGGACTCCGAGCAATATCACGCACGATTTATGCCGAGGTAACAACCCGATCTAGAATAATGTGTACACTACCGAGAGTCGGCCCGCGTGAACAATAGATGCATCTAATACACTGCCTAGGTGTTTGGACCGATCCACAAGAATAGAGAATACTCTACAAACTCCGATCAAAGGAATAATACTCAAAGAAGGCATAAATTCCACTAACAATCAAGTATTCCGCCAAAACTCAAAGTAATTAAGCTTAGTCTTTTACAATCCTTCATCAAATTTCAATTATAAATTTAGGTACTTAAACTAGAAAATTGGGTGTAAATATTACAAGTAATACATGGTAAAGCTCTAAATCTATCCAGACGTAAGCATGATTTTAGCTACGTAAGACTCTCGTGATATCGTACGTACGTTGCGCCCACAATTATCAAAAAATAATCATTTAAAACTCTTAGGGGGATAATTCCCTCTTACAAGGTTAGGCAAGAGATTTACCTCGTTTTCACGTCCTCTTTTCGGTCAACATTTCACACTAATAGCCTTAAATCGGTGCCGAGCAACCCGAAACCAGCCAAAGGTTATACAAAGTAATCAATATATGCTCAAAAGTTTATAATTTAACTATTATAGTAATTACCCAACCCAATTTGGAAGATTCCTAAAATTTACCCCCGAGCCCATGCTGTTAAACTCCGGAAATTTTTGTAGATCAGTGTTACCCATAGCCTCACGAATAAAAATATATAAATTCTACTCAATTTGATAACCATTTTCGTGTTCTAATCCCATTTTTTTGAAAACCCAAGTTTTCACCAAAATCTTAAAATTTTCATATTTTACATGTTAAATCTTCCCATAATCCATGTATTAACTCACACTATGTAGAGATTACTTACCTAAATGTGCTAGATGAAAACCCTCTCCAAAGAGGTTTAAAAATTGGCCACAAGTTGAGAGAAATGAACAAAATAAGCAAAAGTCCAATTTTTTAATCAAGACACTGTCCAACGATCCTTCTTCGCGATCGCGGAAGAATCTTCGCGATCAAGAAGGCAAAGGTTCCCAGTCCTAGCAAATCTTCATCGTGAATGCGAGGGCAGTCTCGCGATTACGAAGGCTTGCCCTGCCTAAGCATCACAAATGCGATGATAGCTTCGCGAACGCAAAGGGTAATGGGTGTTGACCCCTCCTAGGCCCCTTTCCTCTATGCAAACGCGGACCTACGCACGCAAACGCGAAAGCCACAGGTCCTAGACCTTCGCGAACGCGGTCTGTTGATCGTGAACACTAAGAGTAAATGCTCAGTCCCCCTATTCCTTCTCTAGGAACATGACTCTTCTCCGCGTTTGCGAAACCAGAACAGAAATTCTACAGTTCTTGACTTAGCTCCGGCGGTCCGAAATACACCCAAGCCACCCGGGACCCCGTCCAAATGCACAACAAAGTCCATAAACATAATACGAACCTACTCGAACCCTCAGAACACTTAAAATAACATCGAAACTAAGAACTACACCCCGAAACCAAATTGAATCAACTTATGAATTTCAAACTTTGTAACTGATTCCGAACGCGTCGAATCATACTTAGACTACTCGGAATGACACCAAATTTGGTGTGACATACGGACCTATTCCTAGGCTCGAAACCCCAAACAGACCTTGATAACACCAAATTCTACTTCAAACCAAATTTAAAGAACTTCAAAACCTTCAATGCGCCAACTTTCAACATTAGGCGCCGAAACACTCCCCGATCACCCAAAACTCAATCCGAACACACGCCCAAGTTCAAAATTATCAAACAAACCTATTGGAACCATCAAATCCCAGTTCCAAAGCCGTTTACTCAAAATATTGACATAAGTCAAACTTGGCCATTTTAGGCCACCATTAAGGAATTAAGTTTTCAGATTTCTACCCGAACCATTCCATACCCAAACCAACCATCCTCGCAAGTTATAAAATAATTAAAGCACATACAGGGAGTTTTAATTAGGGGAACGGCGATCTAGAAAGCAAAACGATCGATCGGATCGTTACAACTTATTCCTCGTCACTACTCCATCGAGGTTAGTTTTGATACTTATTGGGTACCGACTGTGGTGTACTCATACTACACTTCTGCACATTTTTGTGCAGATCCAGGTATCGGAGATATCAGACTCGGTCAGAGTTAGCTTCTTCATCATGAGGATTTAAGGTAGAGCTGCTTGGTCATCACAGTCCCTTGGAGTCCTTTACCTTTTTATTGTACTGTATGTTTGTTATTCGAACAATATTGTATTTCGATTTTTTAGATCCTTCTATGTATTCAGCTAGAGTTCATGACTCTGTATTTCCTAGTTTTGGGAGGTTGTTGAGATTATTACCGCGTAGGCTTGTTTCACCTTCATTTTGGTTTTTATATTAAACTTTGTTTTAAAATATCTTTATTAAACTGGCTTAATTGTTACAAGTGATCGGCTTACCTAGTATTAAAGACTAGGTGGCATCACGATGCCTGAGGCGGAATTTTGGCTCGTGACATATATGCTCCTCTTTTTAGGCAGGAAACAAATAATCGCTTAAACTTATTGCTCATTAGTTAACTTATGATTCTAATTTTGGTAACTGTAGTGCTACCATACTTAGTTTCAAGAACATATCATAGATCCTTAGCAATCACAAATGGTATCACAACTTACCTCCTAATTCTATTGACTCATTTGCTGTGCTTGCAGATTCTTTTGTAAAGGCACACGCAGGTGCCATCGAGGTCGAAACCAGGAAATCGGACCTTTTCAAAGTCAAACAAAAGGACAATGGGATGCTTAAAGAATTCGTGTCTCAGTTTTAAATGCAACGAATGGATTTGCCATCGGTCGTTGATGATTGGGCTGTTCAAGCTTTCACTCAGGGACTCAATATGCGAAGATTGGTGGATTCACAGCAACTGAAACAGAACTTAATAGAATACCTGGCTGTTACATGGGCTGGCATACATAACCAATACCAATCGAAAATCAGAGTCGAAGATGATCAGCTCGCCACCCCTTCGGGTTCCGTCTACCCGGCAGAGCTCCTGACAGAGTCGAAAGGGATATTGATCGCGAACGAAGATCGAACAGGGATCAATATCAGCCATATCATGGCGACAGGAGAATCAGTGGATCCAGGCGGAACCCCCTAAGAAATGAAAGGAGAAATGATCAAGGCCAGAGCAGCCGAGGACTCTTGACCAAAAGCAGCTTTGGAAGGCCTATCGGACATAAAGAATCACCGAGGCTATCATAACACAACTTTAATGTCGATGTTGCCACTATTATATCGGCTATCGGTTGCATCAAAGATAACCAAATGGCATCGACCTCTACAATACGATCCGACCCAAAGGGATCCTAACCAAATATACATATATCATGCCACTCATGGTCACAAAACGGAAGATTGTCGGCACCTGAGAGAGGAAGTAGCTGGGCTATTCAATAACGGACATCTTCGATAATTTTTGAGTGACCGAGCCAAGAATCATTTCAGGAACACGAATTCTGACAAACTGGTGGGGCAGTAAGAACCTCAACATGTAATCAACATGATCAACGGTGGAGTCGATACCCCTCAGGAGCCGATGTTGAAACGCACCAAGGTATCCACCACTAGGGAGAAACGGACTCGGGATTACAAGCCAAAAGGAACTTTATCTTTCAATGACGAGGACGGGAAGGGATTATACATCCCCATAATGACGCACTTGTAATAGTTGTACTCATACATAAAATTAGAGTTAAACGTGTGTTAATCGATCCAGGTAGCTCAGCCAACATTATTCGATCAAGGGTCGTGGAGCAACTCGGTCTACTAGACTAAATTGTTCCTACGGTCCGAGTTCTAAACGGATTTAACATGGCATGTGAAACCACTAAGGGTGAAATAACATTGCCAATAAATACCACCGAAACCAT
Organism: Nicotiana obtusifolia; assembly: GCA_002018475.1. Taxonomy (NCBI): domain Eukaryota; kingdom Viridiplantae; phylum Streptophyta; class Magnoliopsida; order Solanales; family Solanaceae; genus Nicotiana; species Nicotiana obtusifolia. The sequence goes on along the minus strand of MCJB01051552.1, from coordinate 18,331 downwards.
TCAGGAAACAAAGTTCTGCGTGATCGAAGGGGACATGAGATACAATGCTCTCTTAAGGAGACCATGGATCCACGACATGAGGGCGGTGCCTTTGACGCTACACCAGGCGTTGAAATTTATGACGCTTGGTGGAGTTAGAACAGTCTACAGGGAGAAACCAGCCACAAAAGAAATGTTCGCAACCGAAGAAGTGACGCCAGCACCTACAATTCCAACATTCAAAGGCCCAAACCAAGTGATCAAAGGTAGGACAAAATAGCAATCACTGATACCGTCTTCGACAGATATGAACAAACAAGTGGATATTGAGGATGATGATTATGGGGTTCCTAGATCTTTTATCACCCCTAATAATTTTGATGCCACTAAATCGACGATCGAGGAACTGGCAAAAATCATATTGCGAGAGGACTTGCTCGATCAAAAGGTATACCTGGGCACGGGGCTAAACCCCGAGCTTAAGATAAACCTCATTCAATTTCTTATAACTAACGAAGACTGTTTCGCTTGGTCCCATCTCGATATAACAGGTATCCCATCAGAGATAACCACTCACAAGCTGAGCCTGGACCCGAAGTTCCATCCGATTAAACAAAAAAGGAGGCCCTAGTCTAAAATCAGACATGCTTTCATCAAGGATGAGGTATCTAAACTTTTAAAAATAGGGTCTATTCGGGAGGTCAAATACCCGGATTGGTTAGCATACGTAGTGGTAGTCCCTAAGAAAGGGGATAAATTAAGAATGTACGTAGATTATAAAGATTTGAATAGAGCATGTTCCAAAGACTCTTTCTCCTTGCCCAACATCGACCGCATAATCGATACTACGGCCGGTCATGAGACCCTTAGTTTCCTCGACGCATATTTCAGGTACAACCAAATTTGGATGGACCCGGGTGATCAGGAAAAAACTTCCTTCATCACTAAATATGGCACATACTGTTATGACGTAATGCCGTTTGGGTTGAAAATGCTGGTGCCACGTACCAACGCCTAGTAAATCGAATGTTCGAGAAACAAATAAGAAACCAATGGAGGTTTACATGACGATATGTTAGTTAAAACTCTACGAGCAGAGGACCATTTAAGACATTTGCAGGAAACATTTAGTATACTGAAGTAGTACAACATGAAGCTGAACCCAGAAAAATACGCGTTTGGATTGGGGTCGGGTAAGTTCCTCGAATTCATGGTATCGAATTGGGGATTGAGATCAATCTTGAAAAGATAAAAGCCATTGAAGATATCACGGTCGTGAACAATGTGAAAGTCGTGCAAAGGTTGACTGGGCAAATAGCCGCTCTGGGGCGATTTATTTCGAGGTCGTCTGACAAAAGCTACCGATTCTTCGCACTATTGAAAAAGAAGAACAACTTTTCATGGACCCCGGAATTCCAGCAAGCTTTCGAGGAACTCAAAAGGTATTTATTGAGCCTGCAATTGCTTTATACACCAAAGGCGGACGAACAACTGTACCTATACTTGGCGGTCTCAGAGATAGCGGTAAGTGGAGTTCTAGTTCGGGAAGAACAAGGTACGCAATTCAAATTTACTATTGTTACAACCCGTAAATTCGTATGTTAGATTTCGTGGTAAGATAGTTTACATATAAGAGCCTAAGAACCGGAAAAGAGTTAAAAAGACAAATTAAAAGGACAACAGGTATCGCAAAGTATGGAATACTATCGCATAACCCACATGCGAGCCGCATTTTTCATGATGAGATCGCAGAACAAGGCAGAGTCTTGGGCTAGGACTTATGTCAGAAATACAGTCGACTATGCTATCGCATTTATGATATCGGACCACATATTTTACATAATGCACCGCAGACTGGAACAGATTTCTGGGTAGAAATCAATGTCAGAAATGCGGCCAGTATGCGACCGCATACTGGAAATGCGAGCCACAAATCTGTCCTTCTGTGTCGCAAAGTGTGACAGATTTCTGGGCTGTGTTTCGCGTCCAAAATGCGAACCACATGTTGATTATGTGACGAAAATGCTATAGCAAACCTGTAGGTGTCAGACACGTGTGTCACTTATTGACTGACCTATAAAAGGGGTGCAACCCAACTCTTTCTTCATTTTTCTGAAACTCAAACACAGAAGAAGACCCCCTGCGACCCTTTCTCAAGTCCCACACAACTTCAACCAATTTCTTCTCCTTTCAAATTCTAAATTGGAGAAAGAATCTAGAAATTGAAGAATTGGAGAAAAGTCCTAGCTGATTTTCCTCCTTCTACAAGCCCTAATTGAGAGTAAGACCTAGAAGTTGAAGAACTAAGGAAGAGGGATGAGATATCAAACATGCAAGGTAAGTTACTACTCTCTCATGCATTCTTTCTCTTGGGAATTCATGGTATTCCATTCTATTCATGTAAGAACTCATGGGATGGTAATTGGGAGCCATGAGTTCAAGTTAACTAGCGGTAACGGACTTGGTTATGACTGTTTTGGGATGTTGTTAAGCTGCATGTGCTATTACTATCTTTGTGGAGTTTGGAGGAAGAAGGGTGAGGGGGAAACACCATGTAGAATTGAGGTTGTGATTAACAATGGCTATAACGCTTAGAGAGTAACAATTGAGTTGTTCTTTAATTGTAGAGTAAGGAATAGGGAATTGTAACTATGGCGTAGCTTGAGAACTGGTGCAGTAAATACCAGGTATGTAGATTCCATCCCTTTTCTTTCTTCTGCAGGACTCTAAGTGAATACAATGCTACCAACGAGCCCCAAAGAATACTCTATTCTTAGAAGCTAGGAATGCTTACATTGTTTCCCCTCCTATGGGAGGATTGGATTGATATGTTATTATTTCTTCGACCTTACGTCACCATAATAGCATGATTCATATGAGTCCAGCATGCATTATCTATTTTACTTTACCGCACCGTGCTATAGTCGTCCGGGCAGGCACCTATTATGCAAATATATGTTTTACTCTATTTAGTCGTGCTATAGACGACAACTATTTTACTTTACCGCGCTGCGCTATAGTCGGCCGGGCAGGCACCTATTGTGCAACCACTGATAAGTTGGGTATGATGAGGAGGAGGCCCACAGAGGCGTATATATGTATGATGTTTTTCAAAAGGATATATATATATATATATATATATACGCATATGCACGTCAGGCATGACATGGTTAGTCTCCCTCAGAGGCATTCAGATGGTACAGGTTGTATGCTTCTTATCCTAATGCTTATTATTGTTCTTATATTATGTTTCTTGTCTTACATACTCAGTACATTATCCGTACTGACGTCCTTTATCTGTGGACGCTGCATGTCGTGCTGCAGGTCCGGGCAGACAGATACACGAAGCTCCCCCACCACAGTAGGCTATCCAGTTCAGCGGATACTGGCGAGATTCATCCCTCGGACTTGCCACAGTCTTGGTATGCATTTTGTATAGGCATTATGGGCATGTCGGGGCCCTGTTCCGACGTAGGTTGTATTATGTATGTCCTTGTAGAGGCTTATAGACAAGTGTCAGTTTATGCATAGACAAGTGCTGGGTTATGTATAGACAATAAACAGTGGGTTGACTCATGTACAGTTGAATTGCCTTGTCGGCAAACGTATGTATTTTGTTGTATGGTTTTGCATTGCAGTCGACCGCGGTATATTATATATGTATGTATGTTCACGTCATGGTATGGTATTCCTGTTGATATGTATGAAATGTGTTGTTAGCAGAAGGTTTGAACTAATTATGATTAATGTTGTTATTTATACGTGCATTCATTCGGCCTTATAGATAACAAAGAAAGTAAGATAGTAGGTATACCGGCACTCGGCGAGTAGGGTCCGGGTGCCCGTCGCGGCCCTCCGGGTTGGGTCGTGACAATTATGGTATCAGAGCAGGTCGTGTCCTAGGGATTGTCTATGAGCCGTGTCTAGTAGAGTCCTGATTATGGGTGTGTAGCGCACCACATTTTATAATCAGGAGGCTGCCTGACATTTAGGAATGTTACCTTCTTTCTTAATCTAGATCGTGCGTAGAGCTGAGATGTAAGTATTCATTTCTAACATTCGCCTTGTTTTTCCTTCAGTGATGACTTTGACTAGAAAGCAAACGAGTAATAGACGGCTTGATACAGATGCGGGTGAGGGTACCAGTCAGGTGTGAGAAGGCCGAAGTGAGCCTTAGAGTGAGATGCCTTCTCAGACCTCTTCTACTCCTCCTTCCCCAGAGGATATCAGAAGCCACCCAACATCTCCAGTTCCTTTATCTGGTACTACAGACCAGGATTTGCGGACTGCAGTACAATTGTTGACTAGCTTGGTAGCTTCTCAGGCTCAGAGGCAGAACACCGATGCTACTGATGGACCGGTTAGTACGAGAGTTCGAGATTTTATTAATCTTGATCCTCCAGTGTTTACCGGGTCTGATACCAAGGAGGACCCGCAGACTTGTATTGATCAGATTCATCGCACACTGCGGGTTATGCATGCTAGTGATACAGAAGCAGTAGAATTGGCTTCTCATCGGTTGCGGGATCTAGCAGTTTTCTGGTATGATAGTTGGGAAAAATTCAGGGGTTCAAATGCTCCCCCACCTGTGTGGAATGAATTTTCTGAGGCATTTCTTCGTCACTACCTGCCAGTTGAGGTACGATGAGCCAGAGTCGATAAATTCTTGAACCTTGAGTAAGGAAACATGACTGTGCCGGAGTATAACATGCAGTTTGATTCTTTGGCAAGGTATGCTCCCCACATGGTGGCCGAGATGGGTGATAGGGTTCATTTGTTTGTGAACAGATTGGGACCACATCTGATAAATGAGTGCACGACAGCATCCTTGATAGAGGGCATGGATATTTATCGTATTCAGGCTTATGCCCAGACATTAGAGGATCGTATGCGCCAGCAAAGAGTAGACAGGGAGCAGGATAGGGGCTAGCATAAGAGGACGAGATTTGCAGGGTACTCTGGTGACTTCAGAAATAGTGGCAGGCCACAGTTTTTGAGGAGTTCGACACCATCTGTAACTAATGCTCCTCTATAGTTTCAGGGACCTCGATATGATGGAATTACCTATTCGGGTCCAGGTCAGAGTTCGCGGGAATCAGGCTCGCAACATCACAGGGATAATAGTCAGACGAGGTCCCCAATACCTCGTTGTGATCAGTGCGGCAAGGCCCACTTTGGACCGTGGCGTCAAGGTTCCGATGCATGTAATTCTTGCGGACAGCCTGGTCATATGATGCGGGATTGTCCTAACAGAGGAGGTGGCGGTATGGCTCAGCCGACTGGATCTGCGTCTGGTGCTTCCTCATCAATTCGACCTCCAGCACGGGATTTTCAGCAGCCGGTAGGTCGTGGTAGAGGTATAGGTGCAGTGCCGAGTTCGAGTGGTATTCAGAACAGAATATATGCTCTAGCAGGTCGACAGGATCTTGAGTTATCTCCGGATGTTGTTACAGGTATATTATCAGTGCTTTCTTATGATGTATATGCGTTTATTGATCCTGGATCCACAGTATCATATGTTACGCCCCTTGTGGCTGATAAGTTTTGCGTCGAACCTGAATTAATAAGTAAACCATTTGCTGTATCTACTCCGATAGGAGACTCTGTGGTATTTAGGATGGTATATAGAGGTTGCACCGTGATGATTTGTAGTCGTCAAACCTCAGTAGATTTGTTTGAGTTAGAAATGGTAGATATTGATGTGATAATGGGAATGGACTGGTTGGCCTCATGCTATGCAAATGTTGACTGTCACACAAAGATGGTTAGATTTCAATTTCCCGGTGAACCCATCCTTGAATGGAAAGGGAACATTGCTACGCCGAAAGGTAGGTTTATCTCCTATCTTAAGGAAAGGAAGATGATCTCAAAGGGTTACATCTATCATCTCGTTCGTGTGATGGATGCGTAGGCGAAGCCACCTACTCTACAATCAATCCCCGTGGTTAGTGAATTTCCAGATGTTTTCCCAGATTAACTCCCAGGTCTTCCTCCTGAAAGGGAGATTGAGTTTGGCATTGATGTGTTGCCAGATACTCTGATGCAATATAAAAAGCGGAAACAAGAAAACAAAAGATAGAAGTAAGACGCTCAATGAACTATCAAGACAATAAGTAGGAACTAGTCTACTTACCTTCTTGATGAAGTCACGGAGTACCTATACTATACGAACAACCCTCAAGACAACAATGGTCTTGCAAACTTTTCGATCAAACAAAGGAACAAGTTCAATTTTGAATCACACCAAAATTGGACAAGTTAATTCACACGATTTTGGGAGCAATGTGCTGCCGTTTTTTGATTGATAATAATGTCAAAGGGTAGGTATCAAAATAATGAAGTGTTTAGGCTTATATAGAATGAGCCTTTACCTAACTCAACTAGGAAAAGAATAACTAGTTAACCTAAATTAACTAGGAAACAACTAATTAACAAAAAGGCCACAATTTGGCTAATTTAAAGAATAGTCACGCAGGACCCCTTAAGTAAGAACCAATGTCTTCTACAACAACATAATAATACAACATAAACACAAATGTACATCTTCAACACAAGATTCGTCCATAGCAAGATTTATGGACGCTTGGATCTTCTCCAAGGCTAAGCAACGCCTTTTCTTGTCTTGTTCATAGATGGCATTGATAACACTTGATCAAATTTATTTGCATCACAAGGTAAGTTACTACTCCCTTTCATGTAGTTTTCTCTTGAGCATTCATGATAGGTAGTTGCATGCCTGTAAAAACTTATGGGAGTATGACTAGAAGCCATGAAATCGAAATAAGTAGGGTTAATCGGAATGGGTCATGGTTATTAGGGGTTGTAAATGAATTGCATGTGCTGTAAATACGTTCGATGAGGTTTAAGGGGAGGAAGGATGTAGAGAACCACCACATGAATTTAGAAGATTGTGGTTAATGATAGCTATCACGCGTAGCGAGTAACGATTGAACTATCTTTTAATTGTAGACTAAGGAACTGTTGCAAATTGCGTAGCTTGAGAACTGGCGCAGTAAGTACCAGGTATGTAAGACTATACTGTTCTTTCTTTTGCACGACTCCTATTGAATACAATGCCACGAACGAGCCCCAAAGAATATTTTATTCTTAGAAGCTAGTGTTGCTTATATTGTTTTTCCCTCTATGAAATGTTTATTCTTGTTTCGTGATATCAATGCTGATGGTAATCCTTGAGTCTTATAAAGCTCATGTTAAAGAGGTATTCGTAACTATATGTGAAAGAGGGGATAATGAATGTGTGACACTAAAAAGGGTCTGGAATACTTGTTTATAAATGAACTTGCTATGTATTAATTATATGTGTGATTGAATCCGTATGACCGCGCCTAATGAAGGCTGGGTATGTTATGACCGCGCCTAATGAAGGCCGGGTATGTTATGACCGCGCCTAGTATGGCCGGGTAAGGCATGCTATTATATGATAATGATGAGCCCATAGAGGCATATGATGATGAGCCCACAGAGGCGTATGATGACGATGAGCCCATGGAGGCGTATGTGATTGTATGAGGTAACGAGTACGTAAACGGTTACTGTAACAATAAATGTATATGAAAATGACAAGCCCACAGAGGTGTGAATATAAGGCGAAGATAATGATAATAAACATGTATACGATAATGTTATAAGAGTTGTGTGTATAGACATGAGCACCACGAGTAGGTCATGGTTAGCTGCCCTCAGAGGCATTTCACTTATTACAAGTTACATGTTTCTATCCTGATGCTTATATCATTGCTCTTATATTGTGTTTCCTGTCTTACATACTCAGTACATTATCCGTACTGACTTCCTTTATTCGTGGACGCTGCATGTCGTGCTACAGGTCCTAATAGATTGATAGACGGAGCTCTCCCACCGCAGTAGGCTACCAGTTCAGCAGATACCAACAAGATTCATTTTGTATAGGTATTGTGGGCATGTCGGGGCCCTGTTCCGACATAGGTTGTATAATGTCTGTTCTTGTAGAGGCTCATTAGACAAATGATAATGTATGCATAGACCAGTGTTGGGTTGACTCATGTACAGTTGTATTGCCTCGTCGGCATATGTATTATGTTGTATGGTTTTGCGCTGTAGTCCCGTTGGCACACTATGTATATAAGAATGATGTTTTCCGCCTAATATGATGTTTTTTTCAAGACTGCATGTGTATGACAGACTTTGTAGATAACAAAGAAAGTAAGATAGCAGATATGAGGGGTACGTCGGCGCTCTGCAAGTAGGGTCCGGTGCCCTGTCGCGGCCCTCCGGTTGGGTTGTGACAGAAATTGGTATCAGAGCAAGGTCGTGTCCTAGGGATTGTCTATGAGCTGTGTCTAGTAGGGTCTTGATTATGGGTGTGTTGCGCGCCACATTTTATAATCAGGAGGCTACCTGACATTTAGGAATGTTACCCTCTTTCAACATCTAGATCGTGCATAGAGCTGAGTCGTAAGTGTTCATCTCTAATACTTACCTTGTTTTCCTACAGCGATGCCTTCGGCTAGGAAGCAAGCAAATAGTGGACGGCTCGATATAAATGCCGGAGAGGGGACCAGTCAGGTGCCCCACGTGGTGGAGGGCCAAAGTGAGACGCCTTCTCAGACTTCATCTACTCCTCCTCCCCCCGAAGATATTAGAAGCTGCCCAGCTTCCCCAGTCCCTTCTTCCGATGCTACGGACCGGGACCTGAGGACTGCGGTGCAATTGTTGACTAGCCTGGTAGCTTCTCAGGCTCGGAGGCAGAATGCCGGTACTACTGAGAGACCAGTCAGTACGAGGGTCCGTGACTTCATCAATTTGGATCCTCCAGTGTTTACCGGGTCTGATCCTAAGGAAGACCCGCAGGATTTCATTGATCAAATACACCGCACACTGCGGGTTATGCATGCCAGTGACACAGAGGCAGTAGAACTGGCTTCCTATCAATTACGGAAGTTAGCAGTGTTCTGGTTGGGAGAGATCCAGTGGTCCAAATGGTTCCCCACCCGTGTGGAATGAATTCTCTGAGGCGTTCCTTCGCCACTACCTGCCAGTTGAGGTACGTCGAGCCAAGGCCGATAAGTTCTTGAACCTTAAGCCGGGAAATATGAATGTATGAAAGTACAGTATGCAGTTTGACTCTCTGGCAAGATATGCTCCCCACATGGTGGCAGAGATGAGCGACAGGGTTCACTTATTCGTGAACGGATTGGGACCGCATTTAATAAATGAATACACAACGGCCTCCTTGATAGAGGGCATGGACATCTCCCGTATTCAGGCCTATGCCCAGACCATAGAGGACCGTAAACGCCAACAAAGGGCGGACAGGGAACAGGAGAGAACCCAGCATAAGAGAACAAGAGTTGCGGGGTATTCTGGTGACTCCCGGAGTAGTGTGAGGCCCCACTCTTCGAGGAGTTCGGCACCACCTGTGTCTAGTGCCCCTCGACAGTTTCAGAGTTTGCGGCCATCAGGCTCGCCACATCACAGGGACACTAGTCAGATGAGGTCCCCAATGCCTCGTTGTGAGCAGTGCGGCAGGACCCACTTTGGACCTTGCCGTCGAGGTTCGGATGGATGTTATTATTGCAGACAGCTCGGTCACATGATGCGGGACTGCCCTTACAGAAGGGATGGTGGCATGGCTCACCAAACTGGATCTGCGGCTGGTTCTTCCTTATCTATCCGACCTCCAGTACGAGGTCCTCCGCAGCTAGCAGTTCGTGGCAGAGGCAGTGGTGCAATGCCGGGCCCAAGCGGTGTTCAAAACAGAATATATGCTCTAGCGGGCCGACAGGACCTTGCGTCATCTCCGGATGTTGTCACAGGTATATTATCAGTGCTTTCTCATGATGTGTATGCATTGATTGATCCCGGGTCCATGTTATCTTATGTTATACCCCTTGTGGCTGATAAATCTGATATTGCACCCGGATTAATAAGCAAGCCCTTTGTGGTATCCACTCCAATAGGAGATTCTGTGATTGCTAGAAGAGTATATAGAGGTTGCACTATGACGATCTGTAATCGTCAAACCTCGGCAGATCTAATTGAGTTAGAAATGATCGACTTCGATGTGATAATGGGAATGGACTGGTGGCATCGTGCTATGCCAATGTCGATTGTCATACAAAGGTGGTTAGATTTCAATTTCCTGATGAACCCGTCCTTGAATGGAAGGGGAACGTTGCTGCGCCGAAAGGTAGGTTTATTTCCTACCTTAAGGCGAGGAAGATGATCTCTAAGGGTTGTATCTACCATCTTGTTCGCGTTATGGACGCGGAGGCGGAGTCGCCTATTCTACAGACAATTCTGATAGTCCGCGAATTTCCGGATGTCTTTCCAGGTGAACTTTCAGGTCTTCCTCCTGAAAGGGAGATCGAGTTTGGCATCAATGTGTTGCCTGATAATCACCCAATTTCTATTCCTCCATATAGAATGGCCCCAGCAGAGTTGCGAGAGTTGAAGGTACAGTTGAAGGACTTGCTGGATAAAGGCTTCATTAGGCCTAGCACTTCACCTTGGGGTGCGCCAGTCTTGTTCATACAAAAGAAAGACGGATCGTTATGGATGTGTATCGATTATCGTCAGTCGAATAAGGTCACCATAAAGAACAAATATCCACTTCCAAGAATTGATGACCTGTTCGACCAGATCCAGGGAGCTAGATATTTCTCCAAGATCGACCTGCGCTCAGGGTATTTTCAGTTAAGGGTCAAGGAGAAAGACATTCCAAAAACAGCTTTCCGAACTAGATATGGGCATTTTGAGTTTCTAGTAATGTCATTCGGGCTAACAAATGCCCTGGCTGCTTTCATGGATCTCATGAACACTGTATTCAGACGTTATCTTGATATGTTCGTGGTGGTATTCATTGATGATATTCTGGTGTATTCCCGTTCAGAGGCAGAACATATGGGCCACTTGCGAATAGTATTACAGACCCTTCGAGACCACAGATTATATGCAAAGCTCGCCAAATGTGAGTTTTGGTTGAACTCGGTGGCATTCCTAGGCCACGTGATATCTGATGAGGGTATTAGTGTCGATACTCAAAAGATCGACACAGTCAAGATTGGCCAAGGCCTACTACACCATCGGAAGTCCGTAGCTTCTTGGGGTTAGCAGGGTATTACAGGCGGTTTGTAGAAGGATTCTCTTCTATATCGGTGCACTAACTAAGCTGACCCAGAAGGCTGCCAAATTTCAGTGGACAGATGGTTGCGAGCGGAGTTTTCAAGAGCTGAAAGATCGATTAACATCCGCTCCAGTCCTTGCTCTTCCTGACGGAACTGAAGGTTATGTGGCGTATTGTGATGCCTCCGGCATAGGGTTGGGATGTGTCCTAATGCAGCACGGGAAGGTGATTGCTTATGCTTCGAGACAGTTGAAGAAGCATGAAAAGAACTACCCAACCCATGATTTGGAATTGGTTGCAGTAGTATATGCTTTGAAGACGTGGCGACACTATCTATATGGTGTCCATGTCGACATCTACACGGACCACAAAAGTTTACTGTACATCTTCAGTCAAAAGGAGTTAAATTTGAGACAACGACGTTGGCTAGAATTGCTGAAGGACTACGACATCGAAATATTGTATCATCTGGGCAAAGCCAATGTTGTGGCAGACGCCCTCAGTCGTAAGTCAATGGGAAGTTTAGACAACATTGAAGCAGGCAAACAAAGTTTAACCAAGGAACTTCATCAGCTAGCCAGTATGCAAGTCAAATTGTTAGACTCCGAAGATGGAGGTATTGTTGTTCATAACACATCTGAATCATCTCTCGTAGCCGAGGTGAAAGCACGGCAATACGAAGATCCCACCTTGGTGCGATTGAGAGAGGGCATTCAATAGGGTAAGATCTCAGCTTTTGAGATTGTAGGGGACGGAACATTGAGATGCCAAGGCCGATTATGTGTGCCTAATGTAGCAGGATTGCGAGAGAAGATTATGAGGGAAATTCACCAATCCCGATATTCCATCCACCCCGGTTCAACTAAAATGTATCATGATGCCAAGGAGCAGTATTGGTGGAATGGCATGAAGAGATCAATTGCAAAATTTGTAGCCCAGTGTCCCAATTGCCAACAGGTAAAGGTAGAACATCAGAAACCGGGTGGACTGCTGCAGAACATGGAGATTCCGACTTGGAAATGGGAGGTGATTAACATGGACTTCATTGTTTAATTACCTCGCTCCAGTCGTAAGTTCGACTCCATCTGGGTGATAGTGGATCGGCTTACCAAATGTGCTCATTTTCTACCAGTTAAAACAACCTACACAGCAGAAGATTATGCAAAGCTGTACATCAGGGAAATTGTTAGGCTTCATGGGGTGCCAATGTCTATTATATCAGACAGAGGAGCCCAATTCACAGCTAACTTCTGGAAGTCCTTTCAGAAAGGTTTGGGGGACACAAGTAAGTCTCAGCACAGCTTTTCATCTGCAAACTGACGGACAGGCTGAACGAACCATTCAGACACTGGAAGATATGCTAAGAGCATGTGTCCTGGATTTCCAGGGTAGCTGGGATGACCATCTTCCACTTATAGAGTTTGCCTACAATAACATCTACCATTCCGGCATTTTGATGGCCCCATATGAGGCACTGTATGGGAGAAGGTGTAGATCACCAGTTGGGTGGTTCGAAGTTGGTGAAACCGAATTATATGGACCAGATCTGATTCATCAAGCTGTTGATAAAGTGAAGGTGATACAGGAACGACTAAAGGCGGCACAAAGCAGGCAAAAGTCCTACTCTGACGTCCGACGTCGTGATCTAGAGTTTGAAGTTGATGATTGGGTTTTCCTGAGAGTCTTACCAATGAAGGGTGTTATGTGTTTCGGAAAGAAAGGTAAATTGAGCCTGAGGTACGTCGGTCCGTACAGATTCCTTCGACGAATCGGACATGTTGCCTATGAGTTAGAACTACCATCCGAAATGGAATTTATCCATCCGGTGTTTCACGTGTCCATGTTGAGGAAATGTATCGGGGACCCATCTCGGGTCGTCCCCATCCAAGACATACAGATTGCAGAGGACCTAACATACGAAGAGGTACCAGTGGCCATGTTGGACCGACAAATCCGCAAACTAAGGACGAAAGATGTAGCCTCCGTTAAAGTGCTATGGAGGAACAGAAACGTGGAAGAGATGACATGGGAAGCGGAAGAAGAGATGAAAACTAAATATCCGTACCTCTTCCACAATGTAAATAATGATGATGCCAAATAAACACAGAATGCATTAAAAAGGGGGAAGCGTCCGTGTGAGGTAAATAGAAACTTGAGATACTCTTCATTATTACCTTTCATTTAATGCTGGGATTCAGCAGCATCCAAACGAAGTTAATGGAACTCGAACCCCTCTACAGTATTACCATTCATTGGATGGCGGCCTACATTGGCCTCCATAGATCCTTACATTCGAGGATGAATGTTCCTAAGGGGGGAGAGTGTTACAACCTGTAAGTTCGTACATTAGAATACGCTGTGAAGTAGTTTACATATAAGGACCTAAGAACCCGAAAAATAGTTCAAAAGTTAAGAAAAAGAGCAGAAGTGTCGCATAGTGAGATATGCGAACCGCAAAACACAAATGCGGACCGCATATCCAACACCAGGGTCGCAAACTGAGACAGAGTTCTGGGCTGAAATTGTGTCAAATATGCGGCCAGGATGCGAACCGCATAATGCAAATGCGGACCGCAAATGTGACACCTTCCATCGTAGAGTGGAACAGAGTTCTGGGCTGAATCCGTGTCTGAAATGCGACTAGAATGCGATCACATTGTTGAAAATGCGAACCGCAAATCTGGCCCTTCTGTGTCGCATAATGCAACAGAATTCTGGGTTGAGATTTGCGACCAGAATGCGAACGCATGTCCTGTCTGCGGCGAGTATGCGATCGCAGACCTGAAATTTGTCAAGCACGTGTACCACTCATTGCAGGCCTATAAAAGGGACCCAAACCCGTCTCCCCTTCATTTTCTGAGTCCAAGCATAGTAGAAGGCCCCAAACGACCTCTCTCAAAGCACCACACCTACACAACCAATTTCTTCTCTTCCAAACCCCAAATTAAAGGAGGAAATCAAGAAATTAAAGAACTAAAGAGAAACCCTAGTTGAGTTTCCTCCTCCTACAAGCCCCAATTCGAGGGCAAGACGTAGAATTTGAGGAATCAAAGGAAAAAGGGGCTAGGAATTCACATGCAAGGTAAGTTACTACTCCCTTTCGTATAGTTTTCTCTTGAGCATTCTTGATAGGTGGTTGCATGCCTGTAAGAACTTATGGGAGTATGACTAGAAGCCATGAAATTGAAATAAGTAGGGTTAATCGGAATGGGTCATGGTTATTAGGGGTTGTAAATGAGTTGCATGTGCTGTAAATACGTTCGATGAGGTTTAAGGGGAGGAAGAGTGTAGAGAACCACCACATGAATTTAGAAGATTGTTGTTAATGATAGCTATCACGCGTAGCGAGTAACGATTGAACTATCCTTTAATTGTAGACTAAGGAACTGTAGCAAATTGCGTAGCTTGAGAACTGGCGCAGTAAGTACCAGGTATGTAAGACTATACCGTTCTTTCTTTTGCACGACTCTTATTGAATACAATGCCATGAACGAGCCCCAAAGGATATTCTATTCTTAGAAGCTAATGTTGCTTATATTGTTTTTCCCTCTATGAAATGATTATTCTTGTTTCGTGATATCAATGCTGATGGTAATCCTTGAGTCTTATAAAGCTCATGGAGGTATTCATAACTATATGTGAAAGAGGGGATAATGAATGTATGACACTAAAAAGGGTCTAGAACACTTGTTTATAAATGAACTTGCTATGTATTAATTATATGTGTGATTGAATCCGTATGACCGCGCCTAATGAAGGCCGGGTATGTTAGACCGCGCCTAGTATAGCCGGGTTAGGCATGCTATGATATGATAATAATGAGCCCACAGAGGCATATGATGATGAGCCCACAGAGGCGTATGATGACGATGAGCCCAGGGAGGCGTATGTGATTGTATGAGGTAACGAGTACGTAAACGGTTACGGTAACAATAAATGTATATGAAAATGACAAACCCACAGAGGCGTGAATATAAGGCGAAGATAATGATAATAAACATGTATACGATAATGTTATAAGAGTTGTGTGTATAGACATGAGCACCACGAGTAGGTCATGGTTAGCTGCCCTCAGAGGCATTTCACTTATTACAGGTTACATGTTTCTATCCTGATGCTTATAGCATTGCTCTTATATTGTGTTTCCTGTCTTACATACTCAGTACATTATCCGTACTGACGTCCTTTATTCGTGGACGCTGCATGTCGTGCTGCAGGTCCTAATAGATTGATAGACGGAGCTCCCCCACTGCAGTAGGCTACCAGTTCAGCAGATACCAGCAAGATTCATCCTTTGGACTTGCTACAGCCTTGGTATGCATTTTGTATAGGCATTGTGGGCATGTCGGGGCCCTATTCCGACATAGGTTGTATAATGTCTGTTCTTGTAGAGGCTCATTAGACAAATGATAATGTATGCATAGACCAGTGTTGGGTTGACTCATGTACAATTGTATTGCCTTGTCGGCATATGTATTATGTTGTATGGTTTTGCGCTGTAGTCCCATTGGCACACTATGTATATAAGAATGATGTTTTCCGCCTAATTTGATGTTGTTCAAGACTGCATGTGTATGACAGACTTTGTAGATAACAAAGAAAGTAAGATAGCAGATATGAGGGGTACGCCGGCGCTTTGCAAGCAGGGTCCGGTGCCTTGTCGCGGCCCTCCGGTTGGGTCGTGACAGTTGAACCGGGTTCCTAATTTCCATGTTCCAAGTGGTTCCTAATAAATTCGAATATCCCAAGTACGTGTTATGCTGAAAGTTGTACATACTTAGACGTGTTTCAATTGATCCTACTTTATCATGATCTTCCTCATGAATATGTTCAAGTATAGTTTATGCACTAAGATGCTATGACTTCGATTCATCTTTTGGACGAATGTTTATTAAGCGTACCTTTGAAAGAAAAAACTCAACATGCTTAAGACTCATATTGCTCAAATACATATTTGAGGTCTTGATTCCAAATGCCCTTAATTGTTGATAACCTATAATAATATTTGGAAGTGAAAAAAAAAAGTTAGATTGAGATATAAAACGTTGCCATGGTTGTTTTGACTAGTGCATTTGATTTGAATTCGTGTTTCAATTGTAAATCACCATCCTCTCCGTTATAAATATTTCCAATGTGATTTGAGATTCTTACATACTCATGAGTTGAAATGGCGTATTGCTCTTTTCGGGAAAAAGTGTTTCTATAATATGTGGTATATCACTCGTTTATGATTTTAACTCGAGCTTTAGAAATGAGAATATGGTATATATGTTAAGTAATATTTAAAATAGAGTATTAAAAATGAAAAAACACCCTTCATTTAGATCACTTAGTTTCCATAATAATCATAGATGGAGTCTTTAAAATGGAAAAGAAAAATAATAAAATGGATTACCTTGACAGAAAGAAATTATTAATTAAGCGAAAAATATAGGAAAGATTCTATTAAACAGTTTAATGAACATAAAAATAATTTTAACCGATATCTATTAATAAATAAAGAAAATATTAACAGATATACTTGTCAATTTTGAGATAAATATAAAATGAATAAGGAAGAATATGCAGTAAGTGAAAATACATATAGAAGTCAAGAAGGAGTAGAAATAATTATAATACACTCTAATTTAGGAAGAAGATATAAAAAAATAGGAGATCAATTATACTTAATGCTAGAAAAAGAATCAGCTAAGATAGAAGATAGTTTAACAGCTATGGTAAGATTAGCAAAAGAAAATGAGGAAATAGATAGAAATAAAGAAATTGAAAAAATTAGGCAACAAACGAAAAAAGAAATACAAAAAATAGAGGAAATAAAAAATACCAGAATAATAGAGTTAGAAAAAGAACTAGCAATGCTAAAACAAATATATGAAGACAAGTTAAAAGAAAAAGAAAAAAGAAAAGAAGAAGAACAAGAAAGAAAATTAGCAGAAGAAATAGAAAAATTTAAAACACAAATACAATTAGAAGACCAAGAAGTAAAAATAGAAGAAGTAAACGACGTAGATTCAAATAGTACTATAGAAGATCAGTACTCAGAAAATAGCGAAACATATACAGAACTTATGAAAAATATGGAATTAGAATAAATATGGGAGATATAGAAGATAAACCTTCTACATCAGGAATATTAGAAAAACAAACGGTTTATAACAATTATGGACATTATAGTACAAACAGAACCCCATGGAATAAACAATCAAAATGGGATAAACAATTGTATAAAAAATGGACACCTAGAAAATCAATAGAACAATATAATTTCTTAGACTTAGATTGCGTAGAAGATATAAATGAAACAATTCAACTTTGGAGTGGATATATGGCAAAACAATTAATAGATAATAAAATAACAATAACCGATGCACCAGAATACATAGAAAGAACCCTGTTAGGAACAGTAAAATTATGGATGCAAAATATGACAGATGAAAGTAAAAATATGTTACGAAATAACAAAAAATCGACCAATGAACCCATAACTTCACCAATAGAAATATTACATAAATATGAAGTAGCAATAAGAAATGAATTTAGTAGTATGCCAACAGAAAAAGAGGAACAAGAGAAAGATAAAAAGATGTATAGAAATTTAATGAATAAATTAGCTATCTGTAATATGTGTTACTTGGATGAATATACTTGTGCATTTAGAGAATACTACTACAAAGGAACATATACAGTTGAGGAAAGTAAAGAAATAAGAAAACTATATTATACTAAACTACCGGAACCCTTTAGTTCAAAAATTATAACAGATTGGAATGATGCAGGATTAGCAGATACACTAGGAGCTAGAATAAAATTTATACAAAAATGGTTTGTAGATTTGTGTGAAAAACATAAAGAAAATATGAAAATGGAAAAAATACTGATAAAAAACTTAGCCTGTTGTAAAACAAAAGTAGCACCTCAATTTGGTTGCACAGATAAATACTACAAAAAGAAAAGACGAAAATATAAGAAAACACCTTATAGAACAAAATACAAGTATAAAAAACCTAGAAAAAGATACTACATAAAAAATTATAAAAATAAAAGACCACATAAACAAAAGAAAATTTTATCTGAATGTAAGTGTTATAATTGTGGAAAACTAGGACACATAGCTAGAAATTACAAAATACCTAAGGAAGAGATACCTGACTTCTTTGCTAATAAAAGAATTATTGGACTAGCTACAATACTCAACGAGCTAACAAATACATTTCTGACTGAATCACC
>MCJB01051551.1:0-27884 GCA_002018475.1 Nicotiana obtusifolia | reverse complement strand
GAAACTAATTCAAAGTTTGTAAGAATATTAGTGTAACTTCTTTAATTCTAAGTTTTAACTTTGAAACATATTTTTTATTTATTTATAAAGTTAATTTATCTTTGAGGAAACTTAACTAAATCATATATATATATATATATATATATATATATTAAAAGCACGAAACCCCTTAGCGAAATATCATTTGTCTTTTTTACCTCTTTAAAAATATATTTTATATTGGACAAAATTGTAATTTAAGTTATTTCCTAATATTTAGGACTTATAATTAAATTAAATTTTGAAAATTAAATTTTTTCTAAATAAATTAGGTAGTAAAGGAGGCAAATGGCAATTATTAAAAAAAAATAAAAAAAATTGAATAACCGGATGACCGGCCGGACCGGACCGGATTAAACCGGTAGACCGGCCACCGGTACCCGTCACGATCCGGTCGGACAATTTTCAACCGGGGGGCCGGACCGGAAATTACCGGTTTGGTCCGGTTCTCGCCCAGTAAATGTACCGGATCGGGAAAAAAAATCCGGTCCGTGACCGGACCGGACCAGTTGCCACCCCTAACAATGGCTATGACTATCGTGGTGTATAACGTTTGGTGCAAGAGGAATTAAAGGGTATTCCAAAATACAAAGAATGACTTTTGCTTCATCATAAACCAAATTGTTCAAGATGTGCACTGCAGAGGAGTTTTGAAGTGAAAGCTTTTCAATTGGCCGAAAAGGCTCAATTTCTATCATATTTAACTGGCTTCAGATCCTAGCAACATGTAGTGCTGGGTGTTGTTGATGTTTTTGATTAATATCGGGGCTTGATGGCCACTAATTAGTGTTTGTATGTACTTACACTCAAAATTTTGTTAATAAAATCTTTAATTAGACGATACACCAAATAACAAGAGCATCATCCACAAAGTATACAAGGTCAGATATAGCAACATAACATATTATTATCTCATATAATGAAATACTTATAATTACAGTATTATAACTAACACACCTAAATTTTCAGTTTTATAGGTTATAAATTGCTTGAAATTCAACTATTTTTGTCAGTTTAATAATTTTTATTTTTTTATTTAAATGAATGTCGCATCTGTCTTGATGTCAATTGCTATACGCATAATTCATTCTTATTCTATATTCCATAAATTCTTTTTATTAACAAACGCAGAATACACGTGCATCACACGTACACTATAACTAGTATATACATATGTATTAGATAGTTTCACACAATTTGTTTATATAAATATTTTCTACATTACGGTTATAGTACGTTGACTCATAATATTAATTAGAACCGTCAAAATGGGCTTGGCCCATGAGGAGCCTAACCCTGCCCTCTAATTGGGTAGGGTTAGGTTAGGATTTTTTGAGCCCATTTAAAACTGAGGCTTATAAGCCCTGCCCAAGTCAGCCCGTTGGCTTTGAGGCTTGACCGAGGCTGGGCTTGGGCCGGCCCCTGGGCCAAAAATTAATTAACTATTAAATATTTAAAAAAATAAAAAGTAAAAAAATTATTAATTATAGTCCCCATTCCTAGGGGTGTCAATGGTTCGGTTCGACCTGTTATTTTATAAAATTAGTATCATACCAATTTTTCGGTTATTCTATTATGTATAACCAAAATTAGACTTTTCGAAACTGTCCCAATCATGTCAGTTTCTCTTCGGTATCGGTACAGTTAGGTTAATTTTCGGTATTTTTTTATATACCATGTAAAGTTCACCAGTAGAAGTAGAATGCAATAACATATATTCTTTTATAGGATGAAACAAAACTCTCTAGATATTTTTACTGTTTAAAAGGTGATTAAGTATAGATCCATCAACTATTCTACAACAGCGTAAAAGAAACCCAGCAAAGGCAAAGAAAATATAAATCACACGAGTGGAAAGATATTAACCAAGCTAGGACTCAAGAATAAAGTCTATAGAAAATTAAATATTCAAAATGATAAATCTAAATTATATGAAAGGAAACATATTCAATACATTGTAGTTTGCTACTCATAATCGCTAGAATATTTTGTGTCTTGCTAAGATACTTGAAATAACTTAGTTTGAGTAGTAGTAGCATAATAGGTTTTAGGAATTCGTATTTTGAGTTTAATTACTTGTTGGCTTGTAACCGTTTTCATAATTCCAAGGCCCAAATAAAACTTACTATATAAATATATTTTTCACCTGTAAAATTTATTTATTTATTTATTTATTCAACTTAAAATATAACAATTGGATTGGATGCAGATTCAGTAGCACTCTAGCATCACTGTCATAAAGACACAATTTTAATCTATTTAAAATATGCCAAGCAAACAAGTACAACCTGTAAAATTTATTCGGTACAGTTTGGTATTTTTTCTATTTTTTTTATAAAATAAAAAATCTACCCTAATTATCAGTATGATTATAGATTTATATAAAAAGACCTACGGTTTTTTAAAAGAAACCTAAAAATCGGTTCGGCACAGTACGATTTGGTCGATTTAATCGGTTTTTTCGAATATCCATTGACACCCCTACCCATTCCCCAACCCTAGATTGCTCATTTACCCTTCCATATGAACCAGAATTTAGATTTTTGACATGCATGTAATATGAAAAAATTAGTCTTTTTTTTTGCGTAATTAATAACATACTCGAAAAGTTTTAGGTGGCCAATAATAATCTTTTTTCAAAAGAAAATATTAGTTTAAGTGGCCAATGATCAGTTTAGATTAATTTAATATTATTAATATTTAAACTGCTCTTCAGTGTAGAAAAGATCAATTTTAAATACAAAAAAAAAAAAAAAAATTAACCACCAGCAAATTTCAGGAATATTAAAAATTTTATGGACTATAACGATGAAATCAGCAAATGATGTTAATCCTATAGTAAAAAATCTCAGCATATAAATTTATTGAAACAATCCCTGAATCTGAGGAAAATGAAAGCATTTAGAAAATATTCATGTAACTTTAAAAAAGAAGAGCAAGAGATATATAGAATTTGCATTTCAATTACGAGATTCCTCGTCAAATATCAAGCTTTTTGTACGCTCTAAGCGAATAGAAGTTGTTTACATGATTAATCGACTATGTCACGAAAAAATATTTAAGGATCCAGAGAAATTCTTTTTTCTAAAAAAATTGAAGGGCCGGCCCGCCCTAGCTCGCGGCCCTCTTAGAGCTGGGTTGGGCTGGCCATTTTAAGGCCCATTCATGTGGCAAGCTGGCCCGTCCTAGCCCAGCAAATTTAAAAGCCCACGAGGCTTGGGCTAGGCTGGGTTGGGTTGGCCCGTTTTGACAGCTTTTATATTAATTGAGAATTAACCTATAAACCGTCCACCTAACCACTTGAACTAAAACTAGACGGCGAATATTTATTTTACGAAAATGTCAAAAATAAGTCCAAACCTACCAACATCTAGGCATTAATCACATACTAAAACTAGCCAAGCACATACAAGAATTAAAAACTCAGATAAATAAGGATTCTTTCTCTCCAAGAATCACACGCAAAGATCTCCTTCCATATTTTAAAGCATGATCAACAATGTTAGATACAAGACGAAAAAAAATTCCATGGATGAGGTAGCAAAGATGAAACACAGAGAAAAAAATATACAAGATTCCAAAAACCTAAGCAAAAAGAGATATTTTTTAATGGGCATGTTTTGAAAATATATAGATGAGTCAATATACAAAATTTCGAGGAAGATTAGAGGTATTTTGGACTAGTTTGAATCAAAATTCATAGTCGAAATCGAGTTTAAAAATTTCTTCACGACATATGAAACTAACATGTATCTTACATACAGGTATACATGGATATACAGGGGATACACAAGAGATACATATTTGATATACAAGTGATACACAAAAGATACACGCAGATACACGGTGAGATATACATATCTTCTTCTTCTATGTTCATCTTGTGTACTTCGAATTTTACGCAAATTTCAATTCAAACACCTAAAATCTACACCAAATCGTCCAAACATTGAGATTCACACTTCTTAAGATAACCAAATCTATTGTAACAACATCCACTCGAAATAAATTCTAATTTTGAAAACCCAAATTTTTTATTTCAAGCTTAAACAAGCTTCAATGATTGTCTATTACGTTTTCAATTTAATCCTTCGACCCAATGCAACAGACTAACAATTAATAGTGATTTCTAAATCGAATTAAGGTGCTAGATTCTCTGAAACTCACTTACCTCACTGTATGGTTAAAAACTAACATTAATTGAAAATTATTTGGATTACAATGACATTTGAGCCGTCTTTGGTAAATATTTTATTTTTGGGCTAGTTTTGGTTGAAATTGTTTTCGGACTGACAGTTTGAGTAGTTTTTGTTAGAACCAAAGCTTTAAAGATGAAGACTTTCATCTTTTACCCAAGACTTATCATGTCAAATCATCAAGAACAAATAATAGATATGGAAGCGTACCTAAATCCATGAGTACCGCAGAGATTACTGGATCTTTTGGTCTACAGTCTTCCAAACCAAGACGTAAGTCGTTCTACTCTTTCCAGCGATGGAATGTTAGAAAGAAAAGCCTACATCTGATTTGGGAACCATAACCCATTTAATAGGTGCACAAGTTTATGTATTTCTAGTTTAGTCCATCATTAAACTAGAAATAACATCCCGGTATCTACATATAAGACCCCACACTTTATAAGGTATCCTTTTGGCCCATTTAACTTCAAACCGTAGTAGATCACTTTAATTTAGGCCAATCTTATAGTGATAGTAACCAACACACAATTATTCTTAATACAATATATGTGCAGTCCATAAATTCCAACAATCTCCCACTTGCACAACACACACACACACACTCACATACACACACACACACATTTATATATATGTATATATATATATTACTTTATAATTGTATGTCACTTTATAAGCTCAAAATATTTGCTATCACAATCTGAAATATCTCAAAACAATCTCGTCCATCAATCATGTCAATATTGGACCAAAACGACTTTTGTTACATTTATCGCAATTAAACCTTCCTTGATCACGAATAGTAACATAATCAAATGACATATATCAAGTATGGATGTGTAGTGAATATAATCAATATTGTATAATCTACTTATACCGTTTTTTACAATGTAAACAGTGAATATATTCATCTATTTGAAGGGATCATAGAGAGTGAGAAGCTATATTGTCACGACCCAAAACAAACCCGTCGTGATGGCGCCTATCATAGTACTAGGCAAGCCGACTACTCAGACATTTTCAATACTTTAAAAATTGAAAGATATGAAAACAACTTAATTAAAGGAAACTCTTTTAAAAGCAAGATAGGAAGTCATAACTCAATACATAATCTCTCCCAAAATCGGGGTGTCACCGAGTACATGAGTGTCTACATAAAGATATAGTCTGGTACACCGTCTAGAAAATAAAACTGAAATAAATAACATGAAAGATAAGGAGGAGAGTCAAGGTCTGCGAACGCCCAGCAGCTACCTTGATGATCTCCAAATGTCTGGACTTCGTAATCAACGATCGCCGTGCCCATAAATGCCTGAATCTGCACACGAGGTGCAGGGTGTAGCGTGAGCACAACCAACTCAGTAAGTAACAAGACTAACTATTGGATTGAAAGTAGTGATTAGCTCAGAAGGTACAGTTCTATATAGAATTTACAGTACAGAAATGTAGGCATGCTTTCAAGTTCAACATATAACTTAATACAAGAAAAATGGATAAACTCACAATGATATGAGGAATGTGACATCTGTATATCTACATGCCAATATACATGTTGTACGGGATGCACTACAATAGAAGTCTCGTGAACTCACACTATCAGAATACTCAATGACTCAGTACTGTATATGGCCAATCCAGCCCAGGGAAGATCCATCCCTAAATATAAAGACGAACTGACAGTCAGTCACTCAGTACTGTATAGGACCAATCCAGCCCAGGGAAGATCCATCCCTCAATGTAAATAATTAGGCAAGATCCATGCCTAGAGAAGATTCATCCCTCAATATGATATCAACTACGCTCACTGTGGGTGTGCAGACTCCTGAGGGGCTCCTTCAACCCAAGCACTATAATGAGCCAAATCCAGGCATAAATCAATAAAACATGCTATGGCGTGTAGCCCGATCCCATGAATATCACTCAAAATGAGACCCTCGCATCACTACTTCATTAACTTCTCCAGTCTTTCGAGCTCAAAACGCTATGAAAACTAGCCCGACATAATGATATGATGTATCAATGAATGGCAACAGAGACTGAGATATAATATGCAATGATTAATGTGACTGAGTACATAATTGTAAATTAAACAAGTAATTCAACAGCAACACGACCTTTGTGGGTCCCAAAAAATATTGGCACCTAGCCTAAGTATGATTTTAACATGAATCTCAGTTCAATTTCTATAACATGTGGAGGGTATGTGGGTACTGACATGATTATCTGATTATGCAACTCCACGAGAACTATTAAGTCACAATTTCTATGGTGTACGCCCACACGCCCGTCACCTAGCATATTCGTCACCTCCATACCAATCATATAACACGTAATTCAGGGGTTTACACTCTCAGAACCAAGTTGAAGTCTTACTTACCTCAAACCGTGCAAATCTCTACTCCAACACGCCCTTGCCTCGCGAATCGGCCTCCAAATACCTAACAGTTCGACACAATCAACACGAGTTAAAGGAATCAATCCCATGATAAAATACTAAGTTATTAATCAAAAATCAAAACATCAACTCAAAAACCGGCCCCGGACCCACGTCTCAGAATCTTATAAAAGTCACAAAATAGGAACACCTATTCAACCGTGAGTCCACCCATACAAAAATTAGTCAAATCTGATATGGTATATCTCAATCAAATCTCCAAAATTTGGCCTAAGAACTTTCCTCCATTTTTCCCCCAATTTTTCACCCAAATCACTAATTAAATGATGAAATCAAAGACATAAACATGGAAGTTAACCAAAACTAAGTAAGAACACTTACCCCAGTCACCCACTTGAAAATCTCTCCAAGAATCGCCTCCCACCGAGCTCCCAAAATCAAATTGTTAAAATGAAACGCAAACCCTCGTTTGGAAATACTTAAGTTTCTGCCCAATCGACCTTCATCACGATCGCGAAAAATCCCACGTGATCGTGAAGCACAAAAATGCTGCTCTCATGAATTGACCTTACGCGAACGCGGAGTCCTCCAAGGGAATGCGAACTTCTGCTTCTTCACACCTTCGCAATCGCGTCCACCCTCACGCAATCGCGAAGCACAATCGCGAGTGAACCAACTGCCTCCTCTCCTCTTCGCGAATGACCCTATGCCCACTATGTTCGCGATGCACTGCCTGGGCAACCTACGCGATCGCGTAACCCATCTCGCGAACGCATAGAGTAAAATCACCACTGCCCCAAACAAGCCTATGCGGTCGCAGACCTTTCCACCCGATCGCGTATAAGGAAATCAGGTATAGACACCGAAAAATCTTCAGCCATAACACTCAGTCCAAAATTGATCTGTTAACCATCTGAAACTCACCCGAGGCCCACGGGACCTCAACTAAACATACCAACAAGTCTCAAAACATCATACAAACTTAGTCAAGCCTTCAAATCACATCAAACAACGCCAAAACCATGAATCACGCATCGATTCAAGCCTAATGAACTTTTGAACTTCCAACTTCTACGTTCGAAGCCGAAACTTATCAAATCACGTCCGATTGACCTCAAATTTTTCACACTAGTCACAAATGACACCACATACCTAATCCAACTCCTAGAATCCCAATTCGAGCCCGATAACCACAAAGTCCACTCTCGGTCAAACTTTCAAATTATCAACTTTCGCTATTTCAAGCCTAATTCAACTATAGACCTCCAAATCACAATTCGGACATACTCCTAAGTCCAAAATCACCTAACGGAGCTAACAGAACCATCAAACTCTATTCTGGAGTCGTTTACACATAAGTCAATATCTGGTCAACCTTTTCAACTTAAGCTTTCAACCTTGAGACTAAGTGTCTCAACTCACTCCGAAACCTTTCCGGACCCGAACCAATTACCCTGGCAAGTCACAATAACAATAATTAAGCAGAGAATGAGTAGTAAATGGAGAAACGGGGCTACCACTCTCAAAACGACCAGTCGGGTCGTTACATCCTCCCCCTCTTAAACAAAAGTTCGTCCTCGAACGGGTTATGAAACGTACCTGTAGTCTCAAATAGTCGTGGATATCTGCTCCGCATCTCCCGCTCGGTCTCCTAAGTAGCCTCCTCAACCGGCTGACCTCTCTACTGCACCTTCACTGAAGCTATGTCCTTGGACCCCAACTTCGAACTTGCCGATTCAAAATAGCCACTGGCTCCATATCATAAGTCAAAGCACCATCCAACTGCACCGTGCTGAAATCTAAAACATGAGATGGATCGTCAACATACTTGGGGGGCATAGAAACATGAAATACTGGATGCACACTCGACAACCAAGTGGCAAGGAAAGCTTGTAAGCCACCTCTCCAATCCTCTGAAGTACCTCAAACGGCCCAATATACCGAGGGCTTAACTTGCCCTTCTTCCCGAATCTCATAACACCCTTCATGGGTGAAACCTCGAGCAGTACCTTTTCCCCAACCACGAAAACAACATCACGAACCTTCCTATCCGGTGTAACTCTTCTATCTGGACTGAGCCGTGCGAAGCTGATCCTGAATCAATTTAACCTTGTCCAAAGCATCCTGAACCATGTCAGTACCCAATAGCTTAGCCTCGCCAGGCCCAAACCAGCCCATCGGAGATCGATACCGTCTCCCATACCAAGCCTCATACGGAGCCATCTGAATGCTTGACTGGTAGCTGTTCTTGTAGGCAAACTCCGCGAGCGGCGGAAACTGATCCCAAGAGCCCCCGAAATCAATGACACAAGTGCGTAGCATGTCCTCCAATATCTGAATAGTGCGTTCGGACTAGTTGTACTCAACTCAACCTGGGTGCCCAACTCACGCTGCACGACTCTTTAAAACTGCGATGTAAATTGCGTGCCTCCTGAAATGACGGACACAGGCACACCGTGATGGCGAATAATCTCGCGGATGTAAATCTCAACCAACCGCTGTGAAGAATAGGTAGTCCCAACTGGAATGAAGTGGACGGACTTGGTCAGCCGATCCACAATCACCCAAATGACATCGAACTTCCTCGAAGTCCGTGGGAGCCCAACTACAAATTCCATGGTGATCTGCTCCCATTTCCACTCCAGAATCTCTAGCCTCTGAAGCAATCCATCCGGTCTCTGATGCTCATGCTTCACCTGCTGATAGTTAAGGCACCGAGCTACAAACTCCATTACATCCTTCTTCATTCTCCTCCACCAATAATGCTGCCTCAAGTCCTGGTACATCTTCGCGACACTTGGATGAATGAAATACCACAAACTGTGGGCTTCCTCAAGAATAAACTCACATAGCCCATCTACATTAGGCATACAAATCCGACCCTGCATCCTCAACACTCCATCATCCCCAATAGTAACATCCCTGGCATTACCGTGCTGAACTGTGTCTTTAAGGACAAGCGAATGAGGATCATCATACTAGCGCTCTCTGATGCGATCATATAAGGATGACGAGAAACCACACAAGCTAGAACCTGGTTGGGCTCCGAAACATCTAATCTCACGAACTGGTTGGCCAAGGCCTGAACATCAACTGCCAGAGGTCTCTCACCAACAGGAATGAATACAAGGCTACCCATACTCACCACCTTTCTACTCAAGGCATCGACCACCACATTGGCCTTTCCAGGATAATACTGAATGGTAATATCATAGTCCTTTAGCAGCTCTAACCATCTCTGCTGCCTCAAGTTTAGATCCTTTTGTTTGAACAAGTGCTGGAGACTCTGATGATATGTAAATACCTCACAAGACACACGATAGAGATAGTGCCTCCAAATCTTCAATGCATGAACGATGGCAGCCAACTCCAAATCATGAACAAGGTAGTTCTTCTCATGGGGCTTCAACTGACGCTAAGCATAAGCAATAACCCTATATACCAATCCGAGAAGCATCACAATACACTGTATAAGAACCAGAAGCTTAAGGCAAAACTAGAACTGGAGCTGTGGTCAAGGCAGTCCTGAGCTTCTGAAAG
The DNA here is from genome assembly GCA_002018475.1 of Nicotiana obtusifolia. Taxonomy (NCBI): domain Eukaryota; kingdom Viridiplantae; phylum Streptophyta; class Magnoliopsida; order Solanales; family Solanaceae; genus Nicotiana; species Nicotiana obtusifolia. Next base: position 17,711 of record MCJB01051551.1, on the reverse strand, counting down.
CTCTCTTCACACTCATCCGACCACCTGAAGGTAGCACCCTTTTGGGTCAATTTGGTCAAGGGCGATGCAATAGACGAGAAACCCTCCACGAAGCGACGATAATTACCGGCCAAGCTGAGAAAGCTCCGAATCTCAGTAGCTAAGGACGGGCTAGGCCAACTCTGAACCGCCTCTATCTTCTTTGGATCCACCTGAATCCCCTCACTGGACACCATGTGCCTCAAGAACGCCACCGAACTAAGCTAAAACTCACACTTGGAGAACTTGGCGTAAAGCTTCTCCTCCCTCAACCGCTGCATCACAATCCTCAATTGCTGGGCATGCTCCTCCTGGCTACAAGAGTACACCAGGATATCATCAATGAATAGTATGACAAACGAGTCGAGATAAGGCTGAAATACACTATTCATCAGATGCATGAATGGTGCTGGGTTGTTGGTCAGCCCAAAAGACATCACAAGGAACTCATAATGACCATAACGGGTCTTGAATGTTGTCTTTAGAATATCCGAGTCCCGAATCTTCAACTGGTGATACCCAGACCTCAAATCAATCTTAGAGAGCACCCTTGCTCCCTGAAGCTGGTCAAATAGATCATCAATGCACAAAAAAGGATACTTGTTCTTGATTGTTACTTCGTTCAACTGCCTATAGTCGATGCACATCCACATAGTACCATCCTTCTTCTTCACAAACAGAACTGGTGTACCCCTAGGCAACACATTAGGCCTAATAAACCCCTTTATCAAGAAGTTCTTGAAGCTGTTCTTTCAATTCCTTCAACTCAATTGGTGCCATAAAATAGGGAGGAATAGAAATGGGCTGAGTGCCCGGCACCAAGTCAATACCAAAGTCAATATCCCTGTCGGGCAGCATGCCCCGCAGGTCTGCAGGAAACACATCCAGAATGTCTCGCACCACCGAAACAGAGTCAATAGTAAGAGTGTCAGCACCAACATCCCTCACAAAGGCTAAATAAGATAAGCATACCTTCCCAACCATCCGTTGGGCCTTCAAATATGAAATCATTCTGCTGGGTACATAGTCTAGAGAACCTCTCCACTCGATCCTTGGCAACCCCGGCATCGGCAACGTCATAGTCTTAGTGTGACAATCAAGAATAACATGACATGGAGACTACCAATCCATACCCAAGATCATGTCGAAATCAACCATACTAAGCAGCAAGAGATCAACTCTGGTCTCCAATCCTCCAATAGTCACTACACACGACCGATATATATGGTCCATAATAATAGTATCTCCTACCGGCATACATGAACAAATGAAACTAAGGACTCACAAGGCATATCCAGATAATGAGCAAAATACGATGATACATACGAATAAGTGGAACCAGGGTCAAATAATATACAAGAATCTATGTGGCATACTGAAACAATACCTGTGATCACTGTGTATGAAGCAACGACATCTGTCCTGGCAGGAATAGCATAGAATCGGGCCTGAGCGCCACCTGATCGGCCTTCCCCTCTAGGGCGACCCCTAGCTTCCTGAGCCCCACCTCGAGCTGGCAGGGCGAGCTGTGAAGTAACTGGTGCTGAAGTTGTGGCCTAACTCCTCTGCTGAACTAGACTTCCTATAAGGCGGGGACAGAACCTCTTCACATGACCCAACTATCCACACTCGAAACATCCCTTCTCGAAAAATGGCAGCAAGTACTGAGGTAGACCACGGGAATCAGAATAACCATTAGAAGAAACTGGTACAGATGAATCCTGAATTGATGGTGCACGAGATGAACTCTGAGTTGGAAGAGCACTGAGAGATGACTAGCCCGAACGGGCACTGTATGAACCATGGCTAGATGATGCACCACGGTAAACTGGACGAGCTGTCTCAGTGAACCTATAAGGACGATCCCTGTTGTGGTAAGACTGTCCCCCACAATGAACACCACTGGGACCACCCGAACCTCGAGGCCTCCTGGCCTCCCTCTCCATACTCTCGTGACTATGGACCATCTCTATCTGCTGAGCAATATTAACCACCTCGTCAAAAGTAGCACCAGATACCTTCTCCTGAGTCATAAGCAACTGCAACTGATATGTGAGGCTATCAATGAACCTCCTAATCCTCCCTATCCGTGGGAACCAGCCAAACTGCGTGACGAGCCAACTCGGAAAACCTCATCTCGTACCGGGTCACAGACATACCATCCTGACGTAGCTGCTCAAATTGTCTGCGCAGCTCCTCCCTGCGAGACTGTGGCACGAACTTCTCCAAGAAGAGAATGGAGAACTCACGCCATGTAAATGGTGCTGCACCGATTGGCCTGTGCCTCTCATAAGCCTCCCACCATCTGAAGGCTGCCCAACAAAATGAAAAATAGTGAATGAGACTCCACTGGTCTCTAGAATACTTGCCGTGCGAAGAATCTGCTGGCACCTGTCCAAAACGTCCTGGGCATCCTCAGACTCAGCCCTAATAAATGATGGAGGCTGGAGTCTACCAAATCTTTCTAGTCTCCTCTGCTCATAATCAGTCATAACGGGACCCACTTGGGCCTGAGCAACTGCAACCGGCTGGGCTGGTAGCACCCCTGGTGTCTGAAGTCCCTGCATCACCTGCTTTGGTGTACGGGCGGTAGGAATCTGAGTACCTCCTCCGGCCTGAGAAGTGGCTGCTGCGGCCGGAACAGAAACCGCCTGAGCAAGGCTTGTGCACACGGTCAAAATCTGAGCCAAAGCCTCCTTAAGGTCCGGAATCACAATGGGCATAGTAAGTGCCTATGCTGGCCCCATAGGCTCAACCATAGGTGGTACCTGCTCCTGAGCTGGAGCAACTGGTGGATCTGCAGGTGCTGTTCTAGGTGTTGTATGAGCTGCACCCCTGCCCCTACGACACTCCTACCGTGACCTCAGCCTCGCGTGGCCCTAGCTGGTGGTACTGGTGGATGTCCGTCCTGACTGGTAGTACGTGTCCTCACCGTCTGTAAGAGAATAGAGCAACAGAAGTTTAGTGACAGGAATCAACTAATCCGCACGACAAGAATACAAGAATGTGAAGTTTCCTAAGGGTTCGGCAGCCTCTCGAAGATAAGAACAGACGTCTCCGTACCCATCCGCAAGACTCTACTAAACCTGCTCATGGCTCGTAAGACCTATGTAACCTAAGCTCTGATAAACTAGTCACGACCCAAATAAAACCGTCGTGATGACGCCTATCATAGTACTAGGCAAGCTGACTACTCAGACATTTCCAATACTTTAAAACTTGAAAGATATGAAAATAGCTTAATTAAAGGAAATTCTTTTAAAAGCATGATAGGAAGTAATAACTCAATACATAATCTCTCCCAAAATCGGGATGTCATCGAGTACATGAACATCTACATAAAGATACAGTCTGGTACACCATCTAGAAAATAAAACTAAAATAAATAACATGAAAGATAAGGGAGGAGAGTCAAGGTCTGCGAACGTCCAGCAGCTACCTCGATGATCTCCAAATGTCCGGACTCCATAATCAATGATAACCGTGTCCAGAAATGCCTAAATCTGCACAGGAGGTGCAGGGTGTAGCGTGAGTACAACCAACTCAGTAAGTAACAAGATTAACTATTGAACTGAAAGTAGTGACGAGCTCAACAGGTACAGTTCGATATATAATTTAGGGATGTTTTCAAGTTCAACATATAACTCAATACAAGAAAAATGGATCAACTCACAATGATATGAGGAATGTGACATCTCTATATCTACATGCCAATGTACATGCTGTACGGGATGCACTACAATGGAAGTCTCGTGAACTCACACTATCAGGATACTCAATGACTCAGTACTGTATATGGCTAATCTAGCCCAGGGAAGATCCATCCCTCAATATAAAGATCAACTAACAGTCAGTCACTCAGTACTGTACAGGGCCAATCCAGCTCAAGGAAGATCCATCCCTCAATATAAATAATTAGGAAAGATCCATGCCCAGGGAAGATCCATCCCTCAATATGATATCAATTGTGCTCATTGTGGGTGTGCAGACTCCGGAGGAGCTCTTTCAGCCCAAGCGCTATAATGAGCCAAATTGAGGCATAAATCAATAAAACATGCTGCAGCATGCTGCTCGATCCCATGACTATCACTCAAAATCAAGCCTCGGCCTCACTCAGTCATTAACCTTTCCAATCTCTCGGGCTCACAACGTCATGAAAACTAGCCCGACATAATGATATGATGTATCAATGAATGGAAACAGAGACTGAGATATAATATGCAATGATAGATGTGACTGAGTACATAATTGAAAATTAAACAAGTAATTCAACATCAACACGACCTCTGTGGGTCCCCAAAAATATCGGCACCTGACCTAAGTATGATTTTAACATGAATCTCAGCTCAATTTCTCTAACATGTGGAGGGTATGTGGGTATTGACATGATTATTTGATTATGCAACTCCATGGGAACAATTAAGTCATAATTTCTATGGTGCACGCCCACACGCCCGTCACCTAGTATGTGCGTCATCTCCATACCAATCATATAACACGTAATTCAGGGGTTTATACCTTCAGAATCAAGTTTAGAAGTGTTACTTACCTCAAACCGTGCAAATCTTTACTCCAATACGCCCTTGCCTCGCGAATCGGCCTTCAAATGCCTTTAATCTAGCCACAAACAGTTCGACACAATCAATACGAGCTAAAGGAATCAATCCCATGAGAAAATACAAAGTTATTAATCAAAAGTCAAAAAGTCAACTCAAAAGTCGGACGTCTCGGAATCCGATAAAGTCACAAAATCGAAACACCCATTCAACCGTGAGTCCGCCCATACCAAAATTACTCAAATCCGATACCAAAATCTCAATCAAATCTCCAAAATTCGGCCTACGAACTTTCCTCCATTGTTTTCCCAATTTTTCATCCCAAATCACTAATTAAATGATGAAATCAAAGACATAAACATGGAATTTAACCAAAACTAAGTAAGAATCACTTACCCCAATCACCCACTTGAAAATCTCTCCAAGAATCGCCACCCACCGACCTCCCAAAATCAAAATGTGAAAATGAACTCAACCCCTCATTTTGAAATATTTAAGTTTCTGCCCAGTCGACCTTCATTGCGATCACGAAAAATCCCACCCGATCGCGAAGCACAAAAATATTGCTCTCATGAATTACCTTACGCGAACGCGGAGTCCTCCACGCGAATGTGAACTTCTGGTTCTTTAAACCTACGCGATTGTATCCACCCTCACGCGATCGCGAAGCACAATCGTGAGTGAACCAACTGCCTCCTCTCCTCTTCGCGAACGCGGCTATGCCCACGCGTTCGCGATGCACTGCCTGGGCAACCTACGCAATCGCGTAACCCATCTCGCGAATGCATATAGTAAAATCACCACTGCGCCAAACAAGCCTACGCGATCGCGGACTTGTCCACACGATCGTGTACAGGAACAGACACCAGAAAATCTTCTGCCATAACTCCTAGTCCAAAATTGATCCGTTAACCATGCGAAACTCACCCGAGGCCCCCGGGACCTCAACCAAACATACCAACAAGTCCCAAAATATCATACAAACTTAGTCGAGCCTTCAAATCACATCAAGCAACGCCAAAACCACGAATAACGCATCGATTTAAGCCTAATAACTTTTGAACTTTCAACTTCTAAGTTCGATGCTGAAACCTATCAAATCATGTCCGATTGACCTCAAATTTTGCGCACAAGTCACAAATGACACTACGTACCTACTCCAACTCCCAGAACCCCAATCCGAGCCCGGTAACCACTAAGTCCACTCTCGGTCAAACTTTCATATAACCAACTTTCACTATTTCAAGCCTAATTCAACTATAGACCTCCAAATCACAATCCGGACACGCTCCTAAGTCCAAAACTACCCAATGGAGCTAACAAAACCATCAAAACTTCATTCCGGAGTCGTTTACACGTAAGTCAACATCCGGTCAACCTTTTCAACTTAAGCTTTCAAGAGATTAAGTGTCTCAACTCACTCCGAAATCTTTCCGAACCCAAACCAACTACCCCGCAAGTCACATAATACATTAAGCAGAGAATGAACAGTAAATGGAGGAACGGGGCTACAACCCAAAACGACCGGCCAGGTTGTTACATATATATATATATATTTATATGTTGGTGTAGTAATGGAAAACCATAAACAGCGCATGTGTAACATGTTGCTTTCTATGTGCTCATGCATTAACTCATACTACAATCTTCTCCAGTCAAATAGTCCTTTTGGATTGACAACTCTTCTAATGGTGACAGGACTATTCAACTATCCTAGAGCTTTTGTTTTTTTCCCCTTTAGAATCTTTGCATCATTTCACGTGGTGTCGAATGGACATTTTATGCATTCGAAAGGGAAACAAAGATAAACTGTATGTGTTGGGATAAAACATATACTACTGTAACAGTTTTAGTTGACATATAAGTGGCTTATGCCATGTTACAAGTTTGGGTTGGGGTCTACAAGTTCTTTTTAGTCAATTCACAAGGAGTAACAATGTACTTACTATTCTGTTATATATAACGGCGGTTACGTATAACTCGAATAAAAAACAGTCAATACAACTGAACTTTGTACTGAGCATTTGCCTCTGCTCGGTACCATATCGTGCAGAGACAAACCTAAAATTTAAAGTTTATAGATTTAAATTATGAAAAGTACAATGTATTAGGTTTTGTTATATTATTACATATTAAGGGAATTTTAATACAAATATAGAATTCGGGTAAAACCTACTATTATGCCGAACCAATAAGCAAAAGTGCAGAACTGTAGTTCCGTCCTGATATTGTTGCACGTAATCTTTTGAAGTCATCTTCTTGAAGTGAAATGATGCACATAAATCATCATCAATCATGTGACCTTGGTTCGTGGATTTTATTGATATAATAACAAGACGTTAACGGTAACATGTGAAGCCATATCTTTAGTGGAAAAGGTAGTTAAATAAAGTGGCACATTTTGTCGTTACATAACGACGGATTTAACGATACGATACAATAAAATTTAAGTAACAACCAAAACAAAAATTATATTTAAAGTAACAATACGATACAATACAATAGGTAACGACCATCCAAACAAGCTGTTAATGAATTCGTTACACCAAAGTTATGGAGACTTTGCAAGTACTAGTGATAGAAGTTGAAGTTCTTTGGAGACTTTGTATTCTCGAATTCAAATTTGCTTTAATCAAATACCTACGCATTGTACACTCTTAAGCTAGTCGATCGAGCTCTATACTAATAGGATAATTAAAAACTATATTCGAATATACATATACATACATGATGAGCAGCCACATACATTATACAACAAATACACCCATTGAATTTTGCAGTGTGAATATAGTTGAAAAATTATAAAAATTTTAAACCAATTCTAAACTCATTATCACAAGAAGAGAAGTAGGTGCAATGGTAATGAAAAATAACTATGAATAATTTGTATTGTTTAGTGCCTTTAGCATTCACATCAATAGTAATTTCTGAAAATAGTGGATTAAGAAGAAGAACAAATGATTTAAATAAAGGAATTTGGGAGATTCTGGGTTACTTGACGGACTAAGGGGTAATTTTTAAAAATTTGATGATGATAGAGATAAATTTAGCCGGATAGTACAATAGTAAAAATAAATTTGGGCAAATATTATAACAAAGGTTACATTTGGCCCTTTTCCCTTATATTTTGGAATACTAAATAAATGGGTTGTCAGAAAAATGAGCAAATTCAAGCTGTTCTAGAGACAACAGCACCGATGAATTAGGAGTAATATTATCACTCTTAATACCAAAGAAAGCATAACAGGAGCACTTTTATTCTCACTATTGCCAACTCCCCATGCAATTGTAAGAGCAAATGAAAAAAATAAACTACAATAAATATGGAGTTAATTAAGGTAAGCAGATGGATTGAGTTGTCCGTTAGTATTAGCAACTCAATTCAGAATTACTTAGGTGGTGTAGGATTGTACTTCCCTCTACCCAATATTAACAATCGACCCAACCCAACAAATATTAATATGACACAATTCTAACACCTAAATTCCTCTGTGCAAATTCGACAAGGCTGTTGAATTCATTCTCATCAATATATCCATTGCCGTTAGCATCTGCAGTTTTTATGCCACGGCTTCCCTTTAGCCTGCTAAACCAACCACCGTTGGCTCGGACTGCGTCTCGGAGTTCTTCTTTGCTTATTTTCCCATCATTATTTGTGTCAAATCTCATTAGCCATCTCTTGAACTCCTGCAAACTCATTTCAAGTTTTCCATCACTTGCAACATTTCTTCTATAAGTATTCTTCAATGCCATATCTGATTGAATAATAAGTTGCGTTTTCTTGTCCTTATTGGATCTCACAGAACACCAAAGAATTGTGTGCTATGTCTTGGTTTGTTTAACATTTTCAAGAGACATTCTAATTTATAGTAGTATGCTACTTGTGATTTCTTGGAAAGTACGTACTATAATAAAATTAGCGGACATAATTAAAACCGAAAGCTATGTAATTCGAATAAGAATCAACAATTATGGTTCCAAAACGTGTAAAAGCGAGAAGAAAGCCATTAAGGGGTCATCTTTTCATTAAAAAACCGACGGTTCTCGGATCTAAGAAATTGCCTCTTTAAAGATTAAAAACTGTGTTGGGCTAAGCCGGCGCAAAGACACTTTTAACATGTTTTATTTTAGGTTGAGTTCGTACAATTTTTTTCTAAAAGACCTCACGCTATTGGGAGCATCACTACACCATATTTGTAATTTTTTCCGTCTTATCAGTTACCAATGCACAAGACTTAGTTTGCGCACCCAATACATTGTACACATACTTTCATTATCTATGTAACGACTTGACCTGTCGTTTTGAGAATTAGCGTCCTGTTGGGTGGCCTAAGATCTCGAATAACTTCGTGTTATGTATTATGACGTGCGTGTGTGGGCGAGTTCAGTTTTCAGATGATTCGGGATTGATTTAGAAGGATGATTTTTGTTTTAGAAGGTTAAGCGGTAAGAGTTGATCGAAGTTTGTCTTTTGTGTAGATGAATCCAGAATGGTGTTTTGATGATTCCAATAGCTTTGTATAGTGATTTTGGACTTAGGCGTGTGTCCGGATTTGAATTTGAAGGTCCGTAGGTTGATTTGATGCATTTTGGCGAAAATTAGAAAGTTGAAGGTTTGGAAGGTTGAAGGTTTGATCGAGAGTTGACTTTGTTGATATCGGGTTCGGATATCGATTGTTTTCGGGAGTTGGTATAGCTCCGTTGTGTCATTTGAGACTTGCATGCAAAATTTGACGTCATTCCGGATTGATTTGATATGATTCAACGCGAGTTGTTGAAGTTAAAATTCATAAGTTCATTAAATTCGATTTGAGGTGCGATTCGTAGCTTTGTTTGATGTGATTTGAGGCCTTGAGCGGGTTCGTTATGTTATGGAACTTGTTAGTATGATTGGACGGGGCCCCCAGAGGCCTGGGGTGTGTTTCGAACGAGTTTCAGATCATTTTCATATTTTAGACAAGTCTGTTGCCGGTGCTTCGCATATGTGCCTTTTTGAGCGCTGGTGCAGATCTGCTTCTGTGCGTTTCGCATCGCTTCTGTGTGTTGGGGCCTGGACGGGAGCTTCGCTTCTGTGAGTGAAGGATCGCATGTGCGATCCTTGCATTTGCGTGTTATGTATCCTAGGTGCGAGGAAGGCCACTTCTGCAATTCTTTTAGGCGCTTGTGCGGTGTCGCAGGTGTGGGTTCTGGCCTAGTACGTGGAAACGGCAGGTGGAGGTATTGGCTTGCAAAAGCGAGTGTGCATGTGCGCATTTTTGGTCCACAAAAGCGGAAGTGCTTGGCAGAATGTTTATATCTTGAGGGTTTGGTCATTTTTATCATATCTTAAGTTGTAGACCTCGATTTTGAGCGATTTTGGAGGGGTTCTTCACGTGTTGGATTGATGTAAGTGTTCTTTATCCGGATTTGATTATATTTTATGATTCCATCTTTATTTTTAACATTAAATTAGTGATTTGGATGGGAGAATATGAGAATTTACTTATAAAGTTTCAAAAATGTAAAATGACGATTTGAAGGCTGATCCGATGTTGGGATTGGATAATTTTGGTATGGTTGGACTCGTATCGGAATGGATGTTCTTTTGTCGGGCTCCAAGGTGTGGGCCCAAGGTTGACTTTTTGGTTTTCATTAAAGATCGAAGTTTTATTATCCGAAATTGTTTCCTATGATTTTTATTTATGATATTAAGCAATTTTGGCTAAATTTTAGCCGTTCGGAGGTTGTTGCACACGAGAAGGTCATTTTAGAGTATCGGTTTAGCTTCTTTGAGGTATGTATCTTGCCTAACTTTGTGTGGGGGAACTACCCCTTAGGATTTGAGTCATTTGTGCTATTTGTGCCATGTGAAAGCCGTGTACGCAAGGTGACGAGTATGTACTCGGCTTATATGTGGGAATTGACAAGTTTAGAGTTTTAGGCCTCTTTCATGTATTTATTTGGAATTTGTTAGCATATGTTGTATCTTTTTATTCGTCGTGTATGCTATCACATGCTTTATTTGAAGTTGTTATCGCTTTTATCATTATGTGATTTCTTTTATTGTTGAGTTACTTTTAGTTGAAATTGTTGTACAAGATATCCTTCTTGTTACCGAGTTATTCTCATGCATTTTGACATAGTTGCTAGTTCGTGCCTTCTCTTTCATTGTTAGTCTAATTCATACACTAGAATCTGAAGTTTGTCATTTCATGGAAATACTTTCATTGAGGTTATCCTTAAATAATTAATTGGAATTGAGGTTATCGAAAATTATTAATTTATTTTAATTGAAGTTGTGTTTAAAGGGAGTATTGTTCTTTGTGAGTTACTTTTCCGTTCATTTTGTTGTTATTGAGATTTTATACATATTGTATTTGAGCCGTTGGCTATTTGTTGTGAAAATATTGATACTGTTGGATCTTTGAAAAGGTTGTGACTTATAGACACTTGTCGTACAAGTTGATACGTCGTGTTGTTGTGATGTTAGCATTTGTGAATTGTTGTGTTGTTTGGTTGTTGTTATGCGGAGTATAAGGGTGGCGTTTCACCGTTGTTATGCGGGGCATAAGGGTGGCATCTCATTGTTGTTGAATGTACGGAGTGATAAGGGTGGCTATTGTGTTATTATCCCGGCGGAGTGATAAAGTTGGCTTTTATACGTAGTCATATGGGTGGCTATTAGAGAGATAAAGGTAACTAATGATATCGTCAGAACGGAGTGATACAAGTTGCTATCAGAGAGATAAGGGTGGATAATGATATTGTCAGGGGGGAGTGATACGTGTGGCTATCGGAGAGATAAGAGTGGCTAGTGGATATTGTTAGGGCAGAGTGATACGGGTGGCTATCAGAGAGATAAGCGTGGCTAATGATATTATCAGGCGGAGTGATACGGGTGGCTATCGCAGAGATAAGAGTGGAAATGTCAGGGACGATGTGTGATAGCTTGGGAACTTTGTGTTGGTGCTTTTGTGTGATGGTGTGCTTTTCCTTATGTATGTCAAGCACCATGTGTGACTTGTTGTGTTGCTCCGATGAGCAACTCGATATCTGTGAAGTTACTTGTTAACTTGGGCTGCAGTAGTACACTCGCACAAGCATACGCCGTACCATGCCATTTATACTAGCTCAGAAGTATGAGACTTGACATTTATTGATCATGCCCATGTGTTCTTTTATTATCTATTTTCATGTTGAAATTGAGCCTGTGATCATGCCGGGCAGATGGAGATATTGGCACGTGAGTTGTCCGTGCGGTTGTGATTTGAAATGTGGGCACAAGGTGCCGTGAGCATATGATGGTGGGTTGAGACTCGTGACTTGTGACTATGAGATGAGGTATCACGGAGTGATTCCGCTATGTAAATTGTGTTATAACAACTTGATTTAATTGGTTGACCTTTGTGTTCCTTATTTGGTTTCAACGATACTTCACGGAGTTCTTATTGCTTTACTGTTTATATCACTTGTTGATTCTTGTTGCCATTTACTGATTTCTACTTTCCATTATTAGCTTTATACTTCTATACTGCACATGTTATTCTGTCTAGTGGGTATCTTGACTTGTACCTCATCACTACTCCACCGAGGTTAGTCTTGATACTTATTGGGTACTGACCGTGGTGTACTCATACTATATTTTTGCACATTTTTGAACAGAGTCAGGTATTAAAGATATCGGACTAGGACAGAGTTAGCTTGTTGATCGTGAGGATTCAAGGTAGACCTGCTTAATTGTTGCAGTCCCGTGGAGTCCTTTCCTTATATTGTACTGTCAACTTGTCACTTGAACAGTATTTCATTTTGATTCTTGAAATTATTTCATATACTTAACTAGAGTTCGTGATTCTCTATTTTAAATTATCATTATTAATAACTGACTTAATTATTATAGTAATCGACTGTGCCATTACGACATACTACGAAGGGAGCGTGGAGCGGTGACAATTTAACTGAGATACAGGCATATCCTTTGCATGGTTGCTTTAGTTTTTAAAAAAAAAAAAAATGTTATACAACTATGAGTGGATAATACTAATACATCAAAATATTAAAAAATAGTAGCAAATTGTCTTTTTTGGATTGATTAATAATGAGGAAAACTAAAGTAAACATCAGTTCCTGCGGCTGCGGCTGTCTGCTGGTTAGTGGAAGGTTCCCTGCCTATGAGTATACTTTTTTTGGGTTAAATACATAGCTCCACCTAGTTGCTTTTGTTTCTTTTTTGAGAAGTGCATGCATGCATGTAATCCGTTGTGGTCCCAAAACGTGTAAAACGAGAAAAAGCCATCAGAGGTCATCCTTCTCTTCAAAAAAAGCTGCTCCGAATCTGAACGAATAAGAAACTTTCGTGTTTTATAGAGTAAACAATAAACAGTTAGGATTTGTAAGGTAAGATTTAGCTCGGTATGTGTTTGCTTGCATGTAAGCGACATTATTCGAGCTTTTGCCCCCCTTACTTATATTTTTTCCTTTGCTGTTTGTTCTTATTATGAATAAAAACTTATAATTTACCAAAAAAATAACAATAAACAGAGTTATATATATATATATATATATATATATATATATATATATATTCCTATTATTTAATAGAGATACTAATATAGTAGTACTATCCTTTCCATGGTTGCTTTAGTTTTACAAGAATTGTTTATACAGCTATATATGTATCTGGATAGTGATACATTTGAAGTAGCAATCTAGATCTCTTTAAGATTTATTAATAATAATGAGAGAAAAGTAAAGACCAGATTCCGGAGCGGCTGAACCATAAGGCAACTAAAGTACTAGTTTGGGGCCTAATTTTTAGAGGCCTCACTTATTTTTTAAAGTCGTATGTTATATATTATAAAATAAAATAAAAATTCATACATATATTGTTGGAAGCGAAATTTTTGGAAGAAATAATTTTTTACCCTTTATGTGGGACTGTTGGTGTCTAATTTCTTGCCTAATTATATCCTACCACCTAACATGGGCTCACATGACTATTCCTATATTTTTGTCTTTTTCATTTTCTCTTTCACTTATTCTTACTCTCTTCTTATTAACTATTTCTATATTCCGTTTCAGATAACTTACCGTTTTGTGCTCACAAAAGATCAAAGTTTGCTTTTGGGTGTCTTCTTCAAAATTTCAAGCATTGTCAACAAGAGAAAAGCAATCATTATTTTGATGCATTGCAATACTATTTCGATACCGTTATATCAACTTATCAAATTCTTGAGCCATGTTTTATTATTCTAACTTTATATTATGTTTTTTCATTAAACTTTTGTCATTATTGATATTCTTACTTCCTAAGTATATATTCTTGTTTTAATTATTACTAGATTTTATTCAATTTAAATATGTCAACTAAAAAATATGAATCTGGTTATGCAAAAAGAGAGGAAAAAAAACAAAAATGTGAAGAATTAATTAAATCCCAAAAGGGAGCCCTTGATAGATTTTTAACAAGTAATAAAAATCTTGAATAAGAAAATATGGGAGGATGTTCTTCAAATGAGCAAGTCACTGATAGAGTTGAGTTAGATGATAATAACATCCAAGAAGAAAATCTAGAAGAAGTTACTACGAAATCTGACATAGTTCTAGAAAATCAAGAACTGTTAAATGATTGAATAACTGCATCTCTAAAAATATATACAATCCAAGTCAATGGAATATGGTAGATACAAAGTTGAGAGATCTATTAGCTATATTATCAATTGAAAAGGAATTATTAGAACAAATCGATTATAAGATAATAATTAATGCTCTTGCATCTAAAAAAGCTCAAAAAGTAGTTTTAAATTAAAATATATATGACGATTTTTAAAAAAAAATAAAAAAATTAGGCCTCTCTTTGAAGTTTGGCTTTAGGCCCCCAATCTTGTTGAGCCAGCCCTAAGACCAGTTCCTGCATGGTTGCAACTGTCCTGGATACTGGAATGTATTATCTTTATCTTGCTTCTAACTGTAGCCATTTATTCCACTACTCCATGGACAATTTGAAGAAAAAGAGAGAGTATTGCAGTCAGACCTCTCTATAACAACCATACTTTATAACAGCACTTCACAGTCTAATTTTCTTTAAAACTAACTTTTTACATTATGTTATAATATATGTTCTCTATAACGACACTTCGCTTTAATAACAAAAAATTATTAAAACAAACAAAAGTGTTATACAGAAGTTTGACTGTATTAGAGAAAAGGCTGATCATACGATTTAATTAATCTTTCAACCACTTTGCTAAGGTCGAGTGAATGTATTTCCTGCCTCATTTACTTTTTTAATGTTAATTGTTAATTGATCAAATGCATTTATTTATATAGTAGCAACTTTCTCGTCAATATATAACTTATAAACTAGTCTCTAAAATATTATTAGAATTCTAAAATAATTGACTATGAAAAATTGGAAATCATAAAGAACTTTGCATTCAGTAGTCCAAATATTAATACATAAAATTATAATTTTGACCTACTACCTATAAAATTAATTTATTATATATATATATATATAGGTCAATGTAATGTCCAAGCCCAAAAACCTCGAGGTATCTGATTTGAAAGGAGTCAGACTAAAGCGGATAAAACATTGGCAGTTGGGGCTTGATAGTGGTGGTATCAGAGCTGACACTTCCCTTAATATGGTGGCGGAACAAATCACTATGAAAATTCTAAGTCCTTAAGAAGGGTTGAGTGTCATTACCCATGGACAGTTGGCGATTAAACTCAAATATAATGGGGTTCAGTATGAAACTTTGTTTTAGGAAAATCCCATATCTGAACGAGGAAGGGAGAAGTTAGAATTATATAAGGGCAAATTGAAAATTCAACTATGAATGCATCTTTTGGGTTAAAGCTCAAAAGCATAAATTACCGTGAGACCAAAAGCCTTGAGGTGGCCCAGAGAGAATGGGTCAAAGCGGACAATACCTTGTTAGTTGGACATGAACCAATATGATTGACAACTATTATCAAAGTGAAATGAGTATTTGAATACCCATTACCTCCGAAGTAAAATTATCCTGTTAATGTGACACTTTTTTTTTTAGTTTAAACCAAAATAATAATTTTTTTTTTTATATTTAGAGCCAATCAGATTTAAACTTCTAATTTTAATTTTAATATCATAATTTTATAATCATACAAATATCACGACTTATTTACACTATAAATTCTAAAATCTTTTTTTTCCCTTAAAACTCCTTCATCCAGTCACTAGTTCACATAAAATGAAAGAGGACGGTAGCAGTCAAAAGGCCATTTAATGAGAATATCAGCCATGAAACGTAAGCATGACCACTAGCTAGGCACTTGGCAGTGAATACGCATACATGCATACAGAAAAAATTAACCTTTAATTTGCTCTCAGAAGGGAAGAGGAAGATAGAACATAAAATAAGGCTAGGATAGATAGAGCATACAACACACCATCATTTGCATACATATAGCACATGAGAAGGAATGCATGTACACTACTAGAAAACAGGTGAAAAGCGACCGAAAAAAGTGACTAAAGTTGGTCACAATTTGCCCAAAAGCGACCAAAAAGCGACTAAAATGGCCTGGTCAATATTTAGGTGGTCACAAACAAATAGCGACCAAAGTTGGTCGCTAATTTGCGACCAACATTGGTCTCTATCACAAAAGGACCAAACATTCCGGAAAAACATATGGAGACCAACTTTGGTCGCCAACTTTGGTCGCTATTTTTTTTAAAAATTAATATATTCTGAGAAATAGCGACCAATATTGGTCGCTAAAATATTTTTTTTTTTTTAAATTCTTAATATGCGACCAATATTGGTCGCTAATCAAAAAATTAAAAAAAAATTCAGCAGTTAGCGACCAAAGTTGGTCGCCAAAGTTAAAATTTAATTTTTTTTTTATATATTTGCGACCAAATAGCGACCAAGATTAGTCGCTAATTTGCAGTTTATTTTTTTTTATAGAAAAATAGCGACCAACTTGAGACCAAAGTTGGTCGCTTTTTTTGGTTCATTTTTTCCAGAAATTGCCTGTTTTGGAAGCTACACCACCTGCCAGCTTACCAAATTCCTAAAATAGGCATTTTATGCCATGAAAACAAGAACAAGAACAAAAACAATAACAATAAACAACAACGAGAATAACAACAACATTAAACAACAACATTAAACAACAACAAGGTATAAAGTTCAAATGAACTTATACATTATATAAGCTGTTATTACAATTCAACGTTTACTAATGTCTATTGTTCTACATCATGAGTGTCATCGTCGGATGAAGTGTCATCACGAAGATGTTGTGGATAAGGGTGTTGTTGTGTAGGATCAGAGGGATGATAACGGGGATGACGGGAGGAAGTAGCAGGGGGAGGGTGACCATCTGGCGATGATTCACGTGACCGGGGAATCGGAAAAGCGCTAGAAGCCAAGAGAGATTTGAGCTGCTCTTGTATGGCAACATACTGAGCATCTCTAAACTTTTCTCTTTCTTCTCTAACCTTCTCTCTTTCCTTGGCAGCTTCTAGCTCGGCTGTGAGCTTTGCCAAATTCTCCCGCATAGAGGAGATGCACTCCTCATCAAGTTGCTCCGCTTGGGAGGAAGTGCCTATTCCTTGCATTCCACACCTATAGCGGTGGAATTTCTTAGCAGGAAGCTCGTATACCTTCTCTCCTTTTGGATCGCCAGCAGCCTGCGTCCATAATCTTTCAGCATCCTCGTCCGACGGTTGGATTGGCTCGCCCGATGAAGATGGTGGCTGGCTGCGTACAAATTCTTCAACCTCAGCTGTGAAGCGACTCTATAAGAAAAATTACATAGAATTAGTATTCAAAAGTTATATAAAACTAAATCAAATTACTTAATGAAAATTGAAAACTTACAGGTACAGCCGAGGCTCGGTCCTCGACCCACCTTTCTTCATCCGAATCTTTCTTCTTCTTGACAATATGAGTTTGCTTGAATAACTCATCTTGCCTCATCGGACGGCCCAACTTCTTCTCCTGAAAAGTCATAAATTTTAGTTAATAAATAGATTAGACGTTGAAAATTAAAATTAAATTAAGCAATTACGTACCATTTTCCTCTTTATTGAACCGAGGCTGATCGCACCTCCAGTGTGCAGAGAGCCTCCCTTCTCCGAAGCACGAGCTTTCTTTCCTTGCTCGCTCT